>RCUC01157629.1:0-11389 GCA_003697995.1 Taxidea taxus jeffersonii
CACACACACACACACACACACTATTAGGAACTGTAGAGTGGGATATGACGAGTAGCAGAGAAAAAGAAAGTGAGAAGAGGAGGAAAATGTGCTTGAAGTTATTTCCTTCATGTGACATCCCTCCTCCAATATCATAGACATTATTCCACATATGCCTATGGACATCTGGAGGAAATACATGCTAGAATCATCTGTATTGCACAGACAAGATGCAGACCACCCTTGAGAGGGATGATGCCTTACCTAGGGTCACAAACAGGTAAGAGTGAAAAGTTGTGTCTGAAGTCAGGTGGGGCCCTGGCTGCACTCAGGCTTTTGTTGGGGGCCTGTGGAGAGGGGTGTGTTGGTGTCTCTGTGTAAAAATGTGGCCTTGAATGGAGAAAGGAGATGAGCAGATGGTGGCCCTGAGCACTGTTTGTGTAGGTGATAATCCAGCGTGGACTTGGGTAGGTGATATCAGGCAGTGAAATCACTTCCTTGACTGCAGACCCCAACAGAATTTGGAATCCCACAACCAGGCGCCCACATTCTAGTGTAGTCCAGTACCTGAGTTACGTCGCTGCAGACATCTAATATGGAAAGATGGTCTCTTGCTGCTTGTCTACTTTCCGGGGCTCTGGCTTCCAGTAACCTCAGGGGAATGGCGTTTTCAAATACTGTAGTCATTGGCCCAATCCTCACCCCCAACGCCTCAGGGCATTTGGCAGGAATTTCCATAAGGTAATACAAAGGAGCCTAGGCCAGGCCAAGTCACCCCTCTGAGCCATCATAAGGCAGCCCCATCCCCTCCTCTTGATTTTCCAGCAAAGCGGGATATATAGGGGTTCCCGGCACTTGGCTGGAGGAGGTTGCAGGACAGTGGAAACTCTAGTGATCCCTTTATGGTCACACCAATGTCAATGTGGGCAGGATAAAAATAGGATTGTGAGGTGAATCTTACTTGTGCCAGAGGATTGGAAGCATAATGTGATGTTCCCATTTCTCTCCTTGGTGGAGGAGTGTGCATACAGTGGAGTGATGTGTCTGGAAGATAGTTCCCTGGGTCTGAGGACCAGCAAAGGCAGCCAGATAGGGCTCTACAGCCTCCTGCCTGGCTGCTGGGCACTATCTTTACAGAGATTCACACAGGAGCTGGGGCAGGAGCCGAATGACGAAATCCTTTGCTTTACCAGATTGAAAGACAAAAAGGTACCTCACACTAAATTTTCCCAGTCTGGGGAATGGAACAAGTGTTCCTATCCTAGAGGCAGAAAGGACACCCCCAAGATCAATGAGTCTGAAACTCTTCCAGACACTTATGAAATTTATTCATCATAATTTTAGACAGGAGGTCTTAAGGACAGCTAGGGGGTAGGGATTCCTTACCTACAGAGGAAGGACCATAAGAATAATGTCAGACCTGTCCTCAGAAACCTGGCAAGCCAGAAAGGCCTGGCAAGACATATTCAGGGCACTCAATGGAATGAACGTGCAATCAAGAATACTTTACCCAGCAAGGCTGACATTCAGAATGGATCGAGAGATAAAAAGCTTTCAAGACAGGAAAAGTTTAAAAGATTAGATGACCACCAAGCTGGCACTACAGGAAATATTAAAGGGGTCTTTTAAAAAGATGAAATAACACAAGAGTGACATAGAACAGAAATTTACAGAGACAATCCATAGAAACAAGGATTTCACAGGCAACAGGATGTCAATAAAACCTTCTTCCAATAATTACTCTCAATGTAAATGGCCTATATGCTCCCATAAAAGTGCACAGGAATGAAACAATAGGACCTGTCCATAAGTTGTCTACAAGGGACACATTCGGAACCTAAAGGTACATCCAGAATGCACGTGAAGGGATGGAGAGCTATCTTCCATGCCATGGGGCCTCAAAAGAAAGCTGGGGTTGTGATTCTTATTTCTGATAAATTAACTCTCAATCTAAAGACTGTCATCAGAAATATAGAAGGATACTCTATCATTCTTAAAAGATCTATCCTCCAAGAGGACCTAACAATTGTAAATATCTATGCCCCCAACATGGGAGCTACCAAGCACATAATAATGCAACTCTTACCAAACTAAACAGTCATATATTGATATTTACATGTTAATTGTAGGGGATATTAACACAACACTCTCAGCAATAGACACCATTTAAGCATAAAATCAACAAACAGGAGATTTGAATGACACATTAGACCAAATGGACCTCATAGATATATAAAGAACAGTCCACCCTCAAACAACAGAATACACTTCTTGAGCACACCTGGGACTTTCTCCAGAATAGACCACATACCAGGGCACAAGTCAGGGGTCAACTGATACCTAAAGATTGAGATTATTCCTTACATGTCCTCAGACTACAATGCTTTGAAACTGGAACTCACCCACAAGAAAATATTTGGAATGAATTCAAACACTTGGAAACTAAGGACTATCCTTCTCAAGAATGTCTGGATCAACCAGGAAATCAAAGAAGAACTTAAACAATTCATGGAAATCAATGAGAATGAAGATACATCGGTCTAAAACCTATGGGATATGGCAAAGGCAGTCCTTAGTCCTAACTCCTAAGGGAGAAATACATAGCCGTCCAATCCTCACTCAAAAATATTTGATGGCTGCATAGTATTCCATTGTATATATATAGACCACATCTTCTTTATATATTCATCTGTTTATGGACATCTAGGTTCTTTCCATAACTTGGCTATTGTGGACATTGCTGCTATAAACATTCGGGTACACGTGCCCCTTCGGATCACTACGTTTGAATCTTTAGGGTAAATACCAAGTAGTGCAATTCCTGGGTCATAAGGTAGCTCTATTTTCAATTTTTTGAGGAACCTCCATGCTGTTTTCCAGAGTGGTTGCACCAGCTTGCATTCCCACCAACAGTGTAGGAGGGTTCCCCTTTCTCTACATCCTGGCCAGCATCTGTCATTTCCTGACTTGTTCATTTTAGGCATTCTGACTGTGTTGAGGTGGTATCTCATTGTGGTTTTGATTTGTATTTCCCTGATGCCCAGTGATGTGGAGCACTTTTTCATGTGTCTGTTGGCCATCTGGATGTCTTCTTTGCAGAAATGTCTGTTCATGTCCTCTGCCCATTTCTTGATTGGATTATTTGTTCTTTGGGTGTTGAGTTTGCTAAGCTCTTTATAGATTTTGGATACTAGCCCTTTATCTGATATGTCATTTGCAAATATCTTCTCCCATTCTGTCAGTTGTCTTTTGGTTTTGTTGACTCTTTCCTTTGCTGTGCAAAAGCTTTTGATCTTGATGAAGTCTCAATATTTTATTTTTTCCCTTGTTTCCCTTGCCTTTGGCTTTGTTCCTAGGAAGAAGTTGCTGCGGCTGAGGTGGAAGAGGTTGCTGCCTATGTTCAAGAAATGAAATCTTACCATTTGCGATGACATGGATGGAATTAGAGCGTATTATGCTTAGTGAAATAAATCAATTGGAGAAAGACAACTATCACATGATCTCCCTGATATAAGGAAGTGGAGATGCAATGGGGGTGGGAGTTAAGGTGGTAGGAAAAGAAAAAATGAAACAAGATGAGATCGGGAGGGAGACAAACCAAAAGAGACTCTTAATGTCATAAAACAAACTGAGGGGGGTGGGGGGGAGAGAGGTTGGGATAGGGTGGTGGGGTAACATTATATATTTAAATACAAAAGCTTAAAGAAAAAAATAAATAAAATACCCTTTTACTTGTAAAAAAAAAAAATTGAAAAACCCCGATACACCAACTCCCTTTACACCTTAAAGAACTGGAAAATCAACAACAAATTAAGCAAAACCCACGCAAAGGTAGGGAAAGAATCAAGATTAAAGCAGAGATCACTGAGTTAGAAACTAGACATACAGTAGAACACATCAATGAAACTAGAAGGTAGTTCTTTGAAAGAATCAAGAAGATTGATTAACCACTGGCCAAACTATTTCAAAAGAAGATAGAGTGGTCCCAAATTAACAAAATTATGAATGAAAGGGGCGATATCATGACTAACACCAAGGAAATAGAAACAATCATCAGAAATTATGATCAACAACTATATGCCAGTAAATTAAGCAAACTAGAGGAAATGGAAAATTACTCAGCTTTAGAAAAGGGTAGGATTTCTGTCCTCTGGATCATGGATGTATCCAGAGGGCATACACTAAAGTGAAATAGGTAAGACAGGAAGGACAAACATTATGGATTTCACTCCTGTCTGGATTCTGAAAAGCAAAACAAATGAATAAGAAAGCAAACACAAAGCAGAATCCGAATGTCAATATAGATAACAAGGAGCTGGTTCTCAGAAGGGAGGTGAGGGGGGCATAGAAGAAATAGGTGAAAGGGTGTAAGAGACACAGTCTTCCCACTGTGGGTTGAGTAAGTCAAGGGGATGAAAGGCACAGCATATGGAATATGATCAATTGTATTGGAATAGTGTCTCTTGTGATGGACGATAGCTACATCTGTGGTCATTATAATAAAAGTTAAAAACTTGTCCAATCATTATAATGTTCACCTGATGTTAACAAGTCATTGTGTGTAACTGCACTTCAAAAAAGTTAATGAGTCAGAAAATATACATATATAACAGGAATGGGTTTGCCTGAGAGTGACAGAAACCCAAAGGCAGTCCAGCTGGAATTATCCTCACTCCACCAGTCTAGGGGTGAAAGGTAACTGGTGTCTTGGGGAGACCCCACTCTTCACTTCTGTGGTAACTTACTTCTAGTTCACTTCATGGCAGATTTCTGTTTCAGCATCTGTTGCCAACTTTTTCCTGTGTGCCCCTTTGGTTGGTGTTCAGACCCAGGCCACAGGCTCTTCTTCTCTTCATGGTCCACATGGGGAAGCCCATCAGCTCCTGTTTTTAGAGAGGACCTCTCTGCTCTTACTCATATCTCCCCTGAGCTCTAGAGCCTGTGGATGGGCAAAAGGATGAGACAGCTCCATCTGGCAGCTTGCTCTTTCAGCAAATAATTTATGGGACCTTCCTAGTGCTGGTGGGGAAGAGCTATGGAATTCTCCAGAAAACATTATTTATTTAAGTTTCAGGGGTACAATTTAGTGATGAATCAGTTCCATATAATACCTAGAGCTCATTCCATCAAATGCCCTCCATAATGCCCATCACCCAGTTTCCCCATATCCCAGCTACCTCCTCTCCAGCAACCCTCAGTTTGTTCCCTAGTGTTGACTCTCTTATGGTTTGCCTCCCTCCCTATATGCATCTTTTTTTTAAATTTTTTCTCCCCTTCCCCTATGTTCATTGGTGTTTTTCTCATATTATGCTTATGATAGAAATCATATGGCATTTGGCTTTCTGTGACTGACTTATTCCCTTAGCATTATACCCACTAGTTCCATCCTCATCCTTAAAAAAGACAAAATTTCAGTTTTTTGGTGGCTGAGTAATATTCCATTGTATCTATGAACCACATCTTCTTTATCTGGACTTTAGAATGTTCTACTTTTGCACCCAGCTGTTTATAATACTTTGTGGCATCTTTCTGAAGCAGACTCCCTCCCCTCCACCATATCCTCAGCTATACCACACCAGATTCAAGTCTCCATCTTCCTGCTTTCCAAATGGTGGTCACTTTTCTACTTGCAGCCTTGCAGCATTTATATCACCACACCTTTGATTGATTTATTGAGTGTTCAGAATGATTTAATCAATCATTTGTATTTAATAATTTTTATTATTGTATCACTTGTATTTGAGGGAGGACAAAAATTTAACCCCCCCCCCAGAATTCTCTGATTGGATGCTGGACATGAAGACTGTGAATAAGGTGATGGGATGGATTTTGCTGTTCCCCTTCTATGAGAGCTGAATACTACTACGATACTGGCATGCAAATCCTTACTGATGACACAGCTTCATCCCTTCCAGGCTTAGGTTTATAATGAGAAGATGTCCTAAACATAATGTCTATATATTCTCCACTTATATTTAAGCTTTTATGGATGAACTGAGAGCCGCAATTTCTCTATTGCCATGTTGTCTGACTTACATACAACTGTGACCTTTCATGGGTTCTAATGGCCCATGTCTTCATTAATATCTGTAAGGGCCTACTTAGCCAGAGTAGTTGTTTATGCAGTAAACTTAGTTTGACCCTGCCCCTCCCAGAGGAATTTACTTAAAAACAAGTTTGGGAAACCAGTCCCAGGTAGCAAAGCCCAGACACAAGGGCGGGTCAAGCTAGGTGAAGACATCCAATCAGTGGGGCACAAATATATCTACTAGGGTAAATTGAAATAACATTGGCCACCTGTGTGTGACCTAGCATGACTGTGCAGATTTCTCTGTGTGTTGTAATCTCATTGGCCACCTGTTTGTGTAGCCAGGCTCAACCACATGGCTTTTACTCTATAAAAGTTAGTGTGTGAGGCTGAGAGGGGTCGCCTCTTTGTAAGAGACAGCCCCAACTGGTCGGTTTGATTCTCAATGCTTGGCTCAAAATAAAGCTTTGCTTGACTTTCGCTTTGTATCAGTCTCGCTCCTTTGATTATGGACCTTTCATTGGGGGCTCTCCGGGATCAAACGACGAGAACTGAGCCAGCATCAGAATTTCTGGGAAAAGCCTCCAGAGGTAAGAGGTAAGATCTCTGGATCCTGTCTGTCTGTCTGGTTGCAGAGATCCAGGGTATATCCCACTGGGGAGAAGCTGGACACAGCCATGCTCCCCAGGGCTGGAGTGGATTCAGGGATGCTCCTTCCTTCCAGGGGGTTAGAGTCCCCCTAGTCGGTCAGGGGCTTTGAATCACCCTAGATCGCCAGGGAGTTTGAGTCCCCCTAGGCTGTCAGGGGGTTCGAGTCCCCCTAGGTGGTCAGGAGATCAAGAAAGTCCCCACCAGTGGCAGGTTCTAGGTAAGGACTGCTGGGCCTGCTGTTATCTTTGTCTTGTATTTTTGTTATCTGTTGTGCTGTTTGGAAAAATGTGGCAAGCAGAGAGTAAGGGGACTCTGACTTTCATCTCATTTCTTGTGATAATGGCTATAACTGGAGCCAACTGTGGTTAGTCTAACTTGAGACAGAGACTTTAAGGAATATTCCCAAGCAGCTGTCAAAACTCCCTTGATTTCAGGGAAGTTCATTGCCTTCTCTGGCCCAACAGGGACTGCCTAGCCTCCCCCACCCTTGCTGGCGGGAAAGCATGGGGTCTGAAGTGGTGTGGGCCCAGGTGGAACATGAAATCTGTTAACAAGGAGATTATTAAACTGATGGTTAATTGTCTGTCTCAGGGTTTTGATGGGTAATTGTTAAAGTAACTTTCAGAGCCTTTGGTAACCTGAAACTTTGTAGTTTTCCTTGGATGACAAATGGAATTAAATTGGTTGGACATCTACGTTTTAACCAAATAGGATAAAATGCTAGAGCGCTGGTTGCTGGAACTGGGTTTGTGCTTTTGAAATCTGTTGGTAAGCATGTTTTGTGCTTAACTGATTCATAAATTTGCCATCTAAAACATTTTGGTAAATGCTGTAACTACTCTATAGGAATGTTTTGATAAGGGTCATCAACCATATCTATTCTGAGTTTTTGTCAAATTCTAGATTTGGTTGTCTTTAAATGTTTGTTTACCTAAGTTAGACAACTTGAGGTAAACTTCAGAAAAGTTGCACAGTAGCTCGTTTAGATGATCTTGCCTTTGCCAGTCAGTCAGCCTCAGATATAAGGAGAGAACTTCAGAAAATTGAGGGATTTGAAGGGAAGAATCTGACTGAGTTATTGGGAAGGGTAGAAAAGGTGTTTAACAACAGGGATGCACAAGAGGATGAAAAATAGACAAAAAACTGGTTAAGGTTTTGGCATTACATGAAGCAGAGAGGAGACAGGGGAAAAGAGGTCAATAGAAAGGGAAAAGGCAGGTGGGGGGGGTAAATGGAAGGAAAAGCCTAAGCACAGAGAAGACAGGTGGGAAAACTTAGATTCAGATCAGTGTGCTTACTGTAAGGAAAAAGGACATTGGGCCAGGGAGTGACCCAAAAGGAAGACAGCAATGCTCTCCACCAGAGCCTGAAAGGGACATGGTTCAAAGCCCCTCCCTGAACCTCAGGTAAAATTGAAGTGGAGAGGAAATCAATTGATTTTTTTGGTGGACACAGGAGCCCCATTTTCATCATTACTTAAACCTATGGGAAAACTATCTGGAGAGAAATTCTGGGCAGAAGGGAAGCCCCCTGGCTTGGCCAAGGGACAGCCTCCAGTGTTGGTAGAATTAAAAGCAATGGCCACGTCTGTCTGGCAGTATTCCCTCCCCTGGGAAGCAAAGGAAGGGATCAGAAAACACATTAACCACCTCTGAGGAGATGTGATCCTAGTTCCTTGCAAGTCTCCATGGAACACACCTTTGTTGCCCATTAAAAAGCCCCAGACTGGGGAGTACCAGCCCATTCAGGACTTGCAAGAAGTTGATAAATGAGTTGAAGATATCCACCCAGTACAGCCTAACCCCTATACCCTCCTCTCCCTCCTGGGCCCCAAAAGAACTGTGTATACCATCTTAGATATCAAAGATGCGTTTTTCTGCATATCTTTAGCAAGGGAGTCTCAGCCCCTCTTTGCTTTTGAGTGGTCCGACCCACAGGAAGGATTCCAAGGCCAGTTCACCTGGACAAGACTTAGCCAGCGATTCAAGAATTCACCCACCATCTTCAACGAGGCCCCGCAACAAGGATTTGCATGAGTACAGAACCTCCAACCCGGGAGTCACTCTGTTTACAGTATGTTGATAATATGCTAATAGCCACTGAGGACTACAAGTCATGTTTGCAGGGGACGAGAGCTCTCTTACAGACTCTTCAGGAAAAAGGGTATTGGGTGTCAGCAAAGAAAGCACAGCTCTATCCGAGCCATGCCACTTATCTAGGCTTTGATCTCCACAAGGGAGTGTGTTCACTATCTGAGTCCAGGAAACAGGTGATCACCGGATAACCCCGCCCCACCACGCCCCAACAAGTGAGGGAGTTTCTTGGAACAGTGGGCTACTCTAGGCTGTGGATACCGCTGTTTGTGGAGATTGCCCAACCTCCCTACGAACTGGCAAAAGGGGGGCTCACTATGATAGAATGGACAGCTGAGGCAGAAGGAGCGTTTGGGGAATTACAAACAGCCTTACTGAGTGCCCCAGCATTGGCCATCTGAGGTGTTACCAAGCCTTTCCACTTGTATGTGGATGAAAAGGCAGGGGTGGCCAAAGGAGTTTTGACTCAGACTCTGGGTCCTTGGCAAAGGCCAGTAGCCTATATTAGCAAGAAACTAGATCCAGTAGTGTCTGGATTCCCCCCCCACACACACCGCCTCTGCATAATTGCTGCCACAGCCCTCCTGGTCAAGGATGCAATTAAATTGACTTTGGGTCAAAATCTCATGTTGACCACCACCCATGCTATCATGGGCCTTCTCCAGACTCCACCAGACTGATGGATGATGAATGCCCGAGTGACGGGGTATCAGGCCCTCATCCTCAATGAACCAAGAGTGACCTTCCAGTCCCCAGCGGTGCTAAATCCAGCCATGCTGCTGCCAGAGGAGCTGGCTGACCACCCACACGACTGTGGGGAGGTCCTAACCCAAGTCACAGGAATAAGGCCAGACCTCAGAGACATTCCCCTTCTGGATGCAGAGATGACTCTATTCACAGATGGGAGTAGCTACATGGTCAATGGGAAGAGGTATGCAGGGGCTGCAGTGGTTTCCCCTGAGCAGGAACTCTGGATTGCAGCTCTGCCACAAGGAACCTGGGCACAAAAAGCAGAGCTGATTGCACTCACCAAGGCACTGCAGATGGCCAAGGGTAAGACTGCCAACATCTATAGGGACAGCAGGTACGCCTTTGCTAATCTCCACATACATGGGGCTATTTATAAAGAAAAGGGCCTATTAATAACAGAAGGAAAAGGAATTAAAAACAGAGGAGAAAAAAAAACAGAGGAGAAATATTGGTTCTCCTCCAGGCTATTTGGGACCCAAAAGTGGTGGCTGTTGTGCATTGCCCGGGACACCATAAGGGGGCTTATCTGATTTCAAAAGGAAACCAATTAGCAGACCAAGCCGCAAAGCAAGCAGCCCGAGAAACAGTGCAAGACCTGATTACACTTCCAGATCCTGCCCTACCAGAAAAAACGAACTATTCAGAGGAAGATTTAAAGTAATTAAACAATGGGCTAAATTGGACTATGAAGGGGACTGGGCTAAGACTAAAACTGGAAAGTTAATTCTTCCTCGAAGACTAGGTAAGAAATTAGTAAGTCAAATACATCAGGTCACTCATTTGGGGACATGCAAACTCAAGCTTATGGGCAAGCAGTTCCAGGCTTCTAAATTAGGGCGTATGGTTCAGGATGTGGCTCATAAATGTGCTCTATGTCAGGCGGTCAATGCGGGAGGAACTAGAATGGGAAGAAGGAAAAGAGAAAGAGGAACCAGGAATTTATCAGGAAATAGATTTTACAGAGATGAAACTGGAAAAATATGGGCACAAGTATATGTTAGGTTTGTACATAGCTTTTCAGGCAGGGTAGAGATTTTTCTGCCAAACATGAGACGGCAGGAGTGGTAGCAAAAAAAGCTATTAGAAGTAATAATTCCTAGGTTTGGACTGCCTCTCATGGTCGGGTCAGACAGCGGCTCTGCATTTGTGAGTTCAGTCTTACAGACATTGGCCAAGGCCGTGGGCACTAATTGGAAACTACATTGTGCCTACTGGCCCCAGAGCTCCGGAGAAGGAGACAGGACGAATTGGACTCTTAAAGAGAGCTTGACAACCTAATTCTGGAGAATGGTGGTGGATGGGTTGATCTCCTTCCTTTTGCCATCCTCAGGGTGCGGTGTACACCCTACTTAAACAAGGTGACCCAATTTGAAATAATGTTTGGGAGAGCCCCCTCGCTCCGCCCTCAGTTACAAGAGGTTGCCCTAGCAGAAATGACTGACCAGTCTGTACTCCAGTCACTGCAGGCGTTACAGTCTATCTAGCCCATGCAGGAATCTGAACTGCCCAAACTGAGATGGAGACAGAGGTGGAACCACATCCTTACCAACCCAGGGACTTGGTTTGGATACATCGCCACCAAGTGGGAAACTTGGAGCCTCACTGGAGGGGACCATTCACTGTCATCCTGACCACCCCCAGGGCAATGAAAGTAGAAGGGATCAGATCCTGGATTCTTTTTTTTTAAATTTTTATTTATTTATTTGACAGAGAGAGATCACAAGTAGGCAGAGAGGCAAGCAGAGAGAGAGAAAGGGAAGCAGGCTCCCCGCTGACCAGAGAACCCCGATGCGGGACTTGATCCCAGGACCCTGGGATCATGACCCGAGCTGAAGGCAGAGGCTTTAACCCACTGAGCCACCCAGGTGCCCCCAGAGCCTGGATTCTT
>ML108650.1:0-33785 GCA_003697995.1 Taxidea taxus jeffersonii
ACAGGATTTGCTATAGAACATTTTAATGACTAAACAAAATTATGGTGCAATTTCACTTGATTAAATACAAAATGAAACCTGTGCTATTTCCAGTATATGTTAAGAAAGTGACTCAAAAACATCTTGGGAGAATTCAGAGCCTGGATTTTGCTGGAGAGAAGCATGACAGTAGGTGCGGTGGCATTGTTCTTGGATTTCCTTCCCTTGGCCAAGTCCTCCTGCCTGGTTTTTGTTTTCTTTCTCCCCCGCTGGCTTGGTCTGCTCTTTTGCAGTGATTTAGGTTGTGTGAAGGTAGCCAAGAAAAACCAGATGCCATTTCCAAATAGTGTTCTCTTTTTAGGTGTTCTCTGGACTTCATTCTTGGTCATACTTGTTAGACCTGTGTGTCATTTCTCTGTTCACATTCCCTCCATGGCTCCGGTCTGAAGCTCTCCCCTAATATCACCAATGCGACCTGTTGATAAGACAGAGATGAGTGCATTGCTCACAGCGTCCTGTGTGGCTTGCCCTTTGCCTACCTATCCATCTCTACCACATCTCACTCTGATCTTGCACTCTGCAGTTTAGTGCCATTGGGCTGTTCGTAGCTCCTTCCACCTCAGGGCCTTTGCACTTACTGTGTGCTCTGCTTGGAATGCCCTCACTCCTTTGCATTTTTTGTTTCATCAGCTCCTTTTTGTAAGGTTCAAATGTTGTCTTCTGAGGGACGCTCCCCTGATTCTAGTCTAAATTGGGTTCCCCTTTCTAGCTCTTTTGATACTCCTTGTACCTTCTTCAGACTACTTATAATAGCAGTTAGGTATCTTGTAATTTTTTATCTTATGCTTGCCTCTGACTTACTTGCTGATATTCTTTTTTTTATTATTTTATTTATTTATTATTTTTAAAAAAGATTTTATTTATTTGACAGAGAGAGATCACAAGTAGGCAGAGAGGCAGGTAGAGAGAGAGGAGGAAGCAGGCTCCCAGGACCCTGGGATCATGACCCGAGCCAAAGGCAGAGGCTTTAACCCACTGAGCCACCCAGGTGCCCCTTGCTGTGGTATTCTTAGGGCTTACAAGAGTGATTTTTTTAAAAAAATATTATTTATTTATTTATTTGTTAGAGAGAGAGAGAGCGAGCGAGCACAGGCAGACAGAGGCAGAGGGAGAAGCAGGCTCCCTGCCAAGCAAGGAGCCCGATGTGGGACTCAATCCCAGGACGCTGGGATCATGACCCGAGCCGAAGGCAGCTGCCCAACCAACTGAGCCACCCAGGCGTCCCTACAAGAGTGCTTTTGCAGCCAATGGATACTCAGTACATATTAGTGGAATAAATGATGGTGAATATGGACTGTGTCTCCTGATCTTTGGGAAGGGTTTTGGTTCCATGAGGTTAGAGGGTGTGCACTGCTGATGGAAACCTTCTGTGCTATCTGCTCCCACTGTTATGTGATGGCTGGTGAGCATCCCCTCCTGCAATTCATATGTTAAAGTTATAACCTTTCTGTTTCTTTTTTTTTTTAATATTTTATTTATTTATTTGTCAGAGAGAAGGAGAGAGAGAGAGAGAGAGAGAGCACACAAGCAGGCAGAGAGGCAGGCAGAGGCAGAGAGAGAAGGAGGCTCCCTGCCAAGCAAGGAGCCCATACGGGACTCGATCCCAGGACCCTGGGATCATGACCTGAGCCGAAGGCAGAGTCTTAACCCACTGAGCCACCCAGGCATCCCAACCTTTCTGTTTCTATGACAACGCTTACTTCTCTGTATTGTAATTGGCCCCCATCCATCCCTAAGCTTTAGGACAGATGGAACTCACTCGCCTCTTTCTTTCTGTGACCTAACACAATGCCTGGCATTTAGTAGGTGTCCTCTATGTGTTTGCAAAATGAGTGAAAAAATGAATTTGGAATAAAACTGGGATACGGAATCTCAGCCGTAGTTAAGTATTGCCTGCCAGGAATTCATTCATTCAGTTGTTAATTATGGGTTACACACATACTGTATACCTTGCAACATCGAATGCAGGGCACAGAGTAGATATGTCATGCCAGAGGTATACACACAATAAGCAAGATAAAGAAGTCAGTGTGTGTAACAGTGCCAGGACTAGGGTGGGGCAAATGAGGCCTGCGCGTCACAAAATTTAGGGGAGGATGGCAAAAAAACTCAGTGATCAAGATAAATGGTATTTTAATGCAGTATTTAAAAAGTAAAATGAGGGGCACCTGGGTGGCTCAGTCAGTGAAGCATCTGCTTTCGGCTCAGGTCATGATACCAGGGTCCTGGAATCGAGCCCCACATTGGGCTCCCTGCTCAGTGGGAAGCCTGCTTCTCCCTCTTCCACTCCCCCTGCTTGTATTCCCTCTTTTGCTGTGTCTCTCTCTGTCAAATGAATAAATAAAATCTTTAAAAAAAGTAAAATGAGTGCAAAATATCCATGATGAACAAACTATCAAGATTTTAAGGAGAGACCATTGTTTATATAACCACTTAGTTAAATGCTGGTGAGAAAATATAAAATTGGGAATAGGGATAGGAAATATAGGTGGGAGAGGTATTGAAATGGCAGGTGGAGTGGCCCGAGAAAATTCCTACCAAGAAGGTAATGCTTGGGTGAAGATCTGAAGGAAGTGAGGAGCAGCCCATGCTCATATCTGGGGAAAAACTTTCTAGGTGGCAGGATCAACAGGTGCAAAAGCCCTGAGGCAGGAGGAGAGTGAGTCGAGAGGAGGAACTGGTGGGGAGCAGAAATATGGGAGGTGGAGGAGGAGGGGTAACAGAGGCTAAGATGTAGAAGGAAGGGGCTGCACCCAGTATTGCTAACTCATTTGAGGCGAGAAATGAAGATTTAAATTGACTAAAGTGATTCTCCTTAATTTTAAAAGAGAGTCCACTGATTTGAAAAAAAAAAAAAAAAAGTTAAATGCGGCACAGGCTAAAACCAGTGGTACACTACTAGGAGTGATTTTGCTTCCCAGGCAACATTAACAATGTCTGGAGGTATGTGGTTGCACATCTGGGCAGGGCCTCCTCTTGGAAGGTAGCACAGGTGCAGACTGAGGCCAAAGATGCTGCTAACATTTTGCAAAGTGCAGGGCAGCCCCCAACGACAAAGCATGACCCAGCCCCAAACGTCAGTAATGCCGAGGCTGGGAAATCCTGTGCTGAGCAGAACATGCCCGTGGATAGAATCTGTTGACGAGGTCAGCAAATTTCTTAAAGTGAGCATATGGGCCAAGAAGCCAGGAATGGCCCTCCTCCCTCCAGACCTCGCAAAATGCCCACCCGTTTCCTTTATGCTTCAGCAGAAGGGGTTTTCCGCCCCGTGCCCAGCACTCCTCCTTATTAAGAATCACCACCCACGGCCCCTCATTTCCATGTCTGTGACCACCCAAGGTACAAAAGATGTCCCGTGCACAAGAGGCAGATGGAGATCAGCCAATTATAAGCCTGTTAGACTAAAGCACGGGCATCCGCCTTATCTCATCGCTGTGGGCTGCACACTTGAGCTTGGTGGCTTTGTGCTTGTTCGCTCCTTTAGTCCGATGGCTGCCCAGCCTGGGTCCCTCATTCTTCCTGATGGAGCACAGTTTCCTGTTCTGAGCCAGAGTTGTTCTATCAGTATGTCCCAAGCAGCGGCAACACCCACTCTGCCGCACACCGTACTCATAGCTGATTATATGACTCCCATCTCAGTAGTCTTTTCTCCATTAAAATGCGGTGAAAGATAAATCATTTTGGATAGACCTTTGTTATGTGGGAGTATGTCTAGAGCAACGGTGTTTGGTTGGAAGAACTAGAACAGAAGATACAAACCCCAGAATGCCTGCAGAGGCCAGGCAGGTAATCAGAAGGCATAAAGCAGGCCATTCAAATAGGGAGTCGTGGGAACTGGGGGACCCTGGGGGCGCTCACTCGGGCTGGAAGCATCTGTCCTTCATGTCTCCCCAGTGCCGCAAAAATGGCACTCGGACCCAGCGTGGCAGGACCTTTAGACATTTCAATAGAAATCCAAGATTTTATTTTTTTTAAGATTTTATTTATTTGGGACGCCTGGGTGGCTCAGTTGGTTAAGTGGCTGCCTTCGGCTCAGGTGATGGTCCCTCGGCAGGGAGCCTGCTTCTCTCTCTGCCTCTGCCTGCCCCCGCCCCGAGAAATAAATAAATAAAATCTTAAAAAAAAAAAGATTTTATTTATTTGAGGCAGAAAGAGCTCACAAGCAGGGGGAGTGGCAGGCAGGCAGAGGGAGAGGGAGGAGCAGGCTCCCCGCTGAGCAGGGAGCCCAACCTGGGGCTGGATCCCAGGACTCCAGGATTGTGACCTGAGCCAGAGGTTAGATGCTTAACCGACTGAGCCACCCAGGCACCTCAGAAACCTGAAATTTTAAATACATTTATTCATGTATTTATGTGTATTTATTCATGTGGCTACATGTGATTTGTATGTCATCGGAGGACGATCTCTACTTAGATTCTTGGGGGCCATCTGTTTTCTGCATATGAGAGTAAATTGGTCCAGAAAGTTAGAAATGGGCCAGGTTAAGAAGGGAGGGGTAGTCAATTAAAGACCTGCCCATTTTAGGAGAAACGGTTTTCCTGGCTACCCGCAAAGCAAAGCCTCATCTACCTCCTTGGATCATAGTGGCCATTTGCATGCTAGGTGTCCTACTAAGGTCACCTGAGCTCATTTATTTCCCACAGTCCCCTGGGAAATACTGTCTCCATTTTGCAGATGGGAAACCGGAGTCTCACCATAGTATCGACTCATGATCTCATGACTAATAATAACAGCTCACGATCACGAGACAAGATTTGAGCCTGAGAACGTGCAAGCTTTTACCTATTGACCTGACGATGAGTATTTCTGAGCTTTAGAAAGGACAGACAGTAGGGACAAAGTTGGCCAATTTATCATTTTCCGGAGCATCTCTTAACCTTAACCTGTGCCTGAGGGAAATTGGTATAAATACCACCACTCCCAACCGCAGTGTTCCACACCATTGCCTAGGGCTCCCCAGCAGGACGGAGCCCCGGTTGCCCATAGGAATATCTTACCTGATGCCCTGAGAATTGACCTCTTTCCCTCCCCTGTGTCACTACTTTTCCCTCTCACATCAACTATGCATGTATGAATCCTTGTCTCAGAACCCTAAGACCCAAGGGAATCTCAAATTCTTTGATTATTGCCAAGATTGGATTATCTTTACTTCTGATGAAGCTAGTCAGGTCACCAAGTCTTAACTATCTACATTTGTCATATAAAAAGTCTTCTGTTGTCCTAAGGGGCAAAACAGGGTCATAACAGAATAGAGCACCAGTCTTAAACTTACAAGGGGAAGAATGCAAAAAGGGGAAAGGGGCACAGATATGAATCAAAGGGGTTTATTCGGTCACAGAGAAGACACTTGGTTGCTGTGATCCCTGCCACGTTTCCATCGGTTAAGGCACGACTGATTATCTACTAGCATTGCCAGCGATAAGAGGCTCTTTTCTTTCGTCTGTTTAATTTCCTAACAAGTTGAGAGGAAGAACTCTCTGGCACTGCAAATTACTTTGGATTGTAACAAAAAGGATCCAGATCCAGAACCCTTTTTTTCTATTTCTTTTAATAGTCATTCAGGGACATAGTGTAATTGAATTAAGACACTTCCAAGAGGTGAATTATAGGATAATAATTCAGACCTTCCCATTTAATAAGAGCTGGCCCATGGCCTTGGGTCCACCAGATCTGAAGGGATAAATTACTGCTCCATAACTCACAAGGTCCCATTTAAAGAGACCCTGGTTAAAGGGAATTAACATCAACAACCAAGTCAGCAAAAGCCGTTCGCGATCTTAGAGTAAGGGATGAGGGGAACACAGAAATGAATTTGGAAGCTTGGCTCCTCGCTTCAAAGAAGTCAGATATCTGAGAATAGTGGCAGACCCTCAAGGAAGAATGAACGGCTTCTCAGCCAAGCAGGGCTCTGGGTGTTTTCCACTGTTGCCCCGACATGTATGTGTGAAAGTCTCACGCACTCCATCCTTTCCGATATGGTTAAGTAACTAATCGTGCTTTAACCATAGCCAGGACATAGGTGAGGTCCCCAGCAGGTTCCTTTCTCCTGGAGGCAGAATGGACAGTGACATCCCAGGACACCGCAGTGTCCTTCTTCCTATACCCCCCTTCACCCCCGTGACAAGCATTTTTTTTCTCACAGATGCCTGAAATTTTACCATTCGCAATTCATTTACTTGGCTTAAACATTACCATCTGATTTCCTCTTTTTAAAAAGGAGTCACATTATACATAATTAAGTGTATGGCACTTAACTCATAGATACGAGTTCGAATCTAAACTCCACAACTAACAATAGGATGAGGATTATAATAAGACTACCTGCTAAGAGCCATCATGAAGATTAGATAGAAGAATGGATCGAATACTTAGCCAAATACCAGACAAGAGTAAGGGTTCGGCAAAGAATAAGTATGATTATTGAAAAATATCCTTCAGAAAGTGATACTTATGCCGATAGTCTCGTGGCTGTGCTCTTCTTTCAAATCCCAGAGCGGGGCTCTTGCTCCATGTGAGAAATAAAAGATGATTAATTCAATAGAGTTCATAGATACCCTTTCCTAATATGGCACTGATGGTTAGTTCGCCGCCTCTGAGGTAAATCTGACGGTTGGAAATTTCTAGAAACCTAAAGAAAACCACCTCAACTCCACAGGTTCCCATGCAGTTTAGGAGGTCATTACAGCTGATAGGACCTGCCCCTTTTCCATTCCCTCTCAGACCTTTTGCCTGTCATGTGCCAGCCTTCTGCTATCTGTCCCAAACTTTTACCCAAAGATAAAAAAAAAGCTTATAATTCATTACAGTTCATTAAAATGAAAATAAAATTTATTTTGCATCAAAATGAAGAAAATACATTTATTATTAGCATATAAATGGTATTTTTTTAATGTCACTCTGCCTCAAAATCACTTACATTTTTCAGTGATCACAGCACACAAAATTAATTTTTGATAGCCTTTTGTGATTTGGCTGAAAATTCTTATTTCTTTTTGTGCTTTAAACAGCAAACTGTATCCACTGCTATTCATAGCAAATTTTAGATAATGAAGCAATTAAAAATACATGGATTTAAGATCTTATCTCATTTTTCCTTTGGCCTATTTCTGCTTCATTATTCATGAAGGGATATGTTTAATTCAGAGTTAGTAATTGCAGATATATCTAGTATAAATTGTGCCTCATACTCTTTACCCATTTCAATTTATTTCAGCAAATAGACCCCTATTTGAAAAAAAAAGTAGTTGAGAGAGGGGGAGAATATGATAAAAATGCAAAAATCCGTGTGCATGTATGTGTGTGTGTGCATGTGTGCTGATTGGCGGAGCCAAACAAGATCTCAGAGGTTAATAACTACCAAAAGATTTGCCAAGAGTCAGGCGCCGTACTGAATAGTTACACCGGCATCTCATTCAGTCCTAAGAGATTTTATATGGGAGTTACAATTAATACTCCTGTTTCTTAGGTATGGGGACCAAGGCTCAGGGAGGTTACAAATCCAGTTGGAAGTCACAGGGTTAGAAGTGATGCAGAATTGGGATCAGAACCTGGCTTGTCTGTCTCTAGGGCCCTATATTTCCAACCCCCCGTTGCACTGTCTCTTGTGTCCTGGGGCCACGTGTGCCTGAACCTTGAAGCCATTGGTTAAAGGCTTTAGAAATCACTCTGCTGCTTCACCTCATAGTAACCCCAGTTCATAAAGTGGCCGGTCCAAGGCTCTTGTCACTTACTTGGTTCCCACGAATCCTAAATATATTTTAGGAATTGACCCTAGGGAAGCAACAGGACATGTACACATGGTTTCTTGTAATACAACTTGTCACAGGACACTCTATACCAATAACACAGAGAAAAAGAGAAGAGAAAGAGGACAGAGGAGAAAAGGAAAAGACGAAGTAGCCTAGAAAAATTCTATTACAGGTTCAATAAACTTGGAGGCACTTAGTGTTATACCCCGGAGCCCTTAAAAATAACGATGAGAATCTAATTTCCTGACACGCAGGAATGTTCCTGGTAAATTGTTAGGTGAAAACAGCAGGTGTATGAGACAGGCTGTGTGGTGTTCCTCTATTTTAATAAACAGTAGATACATACACGTATATGTGTGTAAGAGGAGAGTGAGAATCTGGAACGATGCTGTCCAACTGTAATAGGATACGAGCCCCATATGTAATGTATTTATTTTTAAAGATTTTATTTATTTATTTTAGAGAGATGAGCAAGAGGGAGGAGGGACAGGGAGAGAGAACCTCAAGCAGACTCCGTCGTGGGGCTCCATCTCAAGACCGTGAGGTCACCGCCTGAACCGAAACCAAGAGTCAGAGATTGAACTGACTACGCCACCCAGGCGCCCCCCCATAACGTCATCTGAAATTTTCTAATAGCTGCATTAAAAAGCAAAGTGAGGGGCACCTGGGTGGCTCCGTCAGTTAAGTGACTGACTCTTGGTTTCCATTTGGGTTGTGATCTCAGGGTCCTGTGATTGGGCCTCATGCTGGGCTGAGCGTGGAGCCTGCTTGGGACTCTCTTCCTTTCCATCTGCCCTTTCTCCCTGCTCTCTCTCTCTCTAGAATAAATAAGCAAATCTTAAAAAAAAAAAAAAAAAAAAAAAAAGGAAAAGAAAGCTAATACGTGAATTAATTTAATAGCATATTTTATTTATCCCTAAATATTCAACATATGATTGTTCCAACCTCTAACCAATCTAAAATTATTAATGAGATTATTTACTTTTTTTGTTTGTTTGATTGTTTTTTTTTGGTAAAGCCTTTGGATTCTAGCCCAGATCATGAGTTCTCTTCCACTATAACATTGTCCTTGTGGTGCTTTCTCTGTACTGGCAAAATATCACCCTAATTACTTAATTATACTTTGAGGTGATTGTGTTGACATGGCTCCTGGAAAGAACACTTTAATTAAATAGAAAGTGTGTTTACAGATTCTTTTACTTCATCAACACACTGCACTGTTCCCCCACTATGTACTCCTCCGTTCTAGATCCTGGGGATGCAGGAGAGAACTCAGTAGGCAAAATCACTACCCTTACGGGACATGAATTCTGGCAACAGAGACAGATTTTAAAAAGTGAGTAAAAAAATATGCAATATGGCAGGTGTTGATGAGGGTTCCAGAGACAGAGGAGGAAAGGAAGATCAAGGTGTGTTTATGAGGAATGATCAGGAAGGTGTCTCTGATACAGTAACATTGTGCACAGACCTGATGGAAGTGACAAAGCAATCTTGAGGCTATTTGAGGGACAATCATCTGGCAAGTGCAAAGGCCCTGGGGTAGGAGTGAATTTGGCAGGACTGAGGAGCCATGAGGGGCCACAGCGGCTGGAACAGGGCTTATTCTGCCAGTTCTGTAAGTGTGAGGTAGAAGTTGAGTTAGGGGTCAAGTAGACTTGAGATATCTATTGGCCTATTTTAAGGTATTGGTACCATTGTGGTAGGACTCCTCTTGGTCAGCTCAAAGTGTTGACAATGACAGACATATTAAGGAACACTAGGAAAGGAAGCTGTGATTCCCTGGGTCCACACAGTGCAGAGAGAACAGCCTCGAGCTATAAAATGTGTGTGACAGGGAGAGTAAGGGGGGGGGCGCAGGAAAGTACACGCAGATGTACTCAAGAGGAACATAAACCCTGATGATTCCACAAAAATCTTGGGAGGATGTTAGGCTCTTAGGACTTAGGATGGCAGCTTAGACCAAATAACATTTAAAACTCAAAGGAAGGGGTGACTGTGGCTTATGTCTGTCTGGGACAAACTTATTTAAGACACCAAATATTTGGAGAATCATAGCTTTAATTTGCTTTATTCTTAGTCGATGTGTGCTGTAGTTTAAACCTGATTTTCAAACTGAATTTTTAAAAATCTGCACTTAAAAAAATAAATAAAATAAAATCTGCACTTAATAATAAATAGACTGGTGGGGGAAAAGCAAAAGTTGCCTAGTGAATAGGCTTTTTCAAATAGTACGTTTCCCTGGCGTACGTGTTATTTGGGATAGAAGAAAGCTTGATTTATGGAAATCCTCCTTAGGCCACAGAGATGCAGAATTGGGGGATGTTGGTTCTGCCGCTCCGGCATGCAAAGGACCATTTCTAGCAATTCTTTAGAGTGCATGTTTCTCGACTGCAGAGAAGGATGGTGTCCAAAAAATAGGTAGGACTCAGTGTGCATGCCAATCGTTCCTATTGCCAGAAAGCCAAGCCATCTGGATGTTCTCCTAATACACTCTCACCTTCACTCAGAGTAAATCTCTGTCATCGTGCGTCAGTGTCATAATCTCTGGGTTCCAGTCCTGGCTGGTCACGGACCATCTTGGGAAGGTTACCGCAAATCTCCAGAGTCTCAGTTTCCCCTCCTGGGAAGAGAGAATGATTATTAAAATGAGGATAAAGGGCATCTGGGTGGCTCAGTGGGTTAAGCCGCTGCCTTCAGCTCAGGTCATGATCTCAGGGTCCTGGGATCGAGTCCCGCATTGGGCTCTCTACTCAGCGGGGAGCCTGCTTCCCTCTCTCTCTCTCTCTCTGCCTCTCTGCCTACTTGTGAACTCTGTCAAATAAATAAATAAAATCTTTAAAAAAATAAAAAATAAATAAAATAAAACGAGGATAAAGAGGGGCTCCTGGGTGGCTCAGTGGGTTAAAGCCTCTGCCTTTGGCTCAGGTCATGATCCCAGCATCCTGGGATCGAATCCCGCATCGGGCTCTCTGCTCAGCGGGGAGCCTGCTTCCCTTTCTCTCTCTCTGCCTGCTTCTCTGTCTACTTGTAATCTCTGTCTGTCAAATAAATAAATAAAATCCTAAAAAAAAATGAGGATAAAGATTGTCAGACTGGGGGCTAAAAGGGTAGTAGGAATCCTTATAGCAGAAAATCTGGCCAATGGCAAACTCTTAATAAAGGTTAGTAATACATAAACGAAAACATCTAGACCAGCATCAGAGAGCTTACCTGTGTTTTGTTTTACTCCTTTTCCTTTTTTTCCCCCTAGAGAAAAATGACAGGGGCTCACTTTCCAAGAAATTACAGTACGTTCGATGACTTCCCATCAAGAGCGAGCACTGTTCCGTGTCCTGCCATTGGTAAGTATCAAATGGGCCCATGTCAGACAAGGCATGGCTTTTAATCTCCCTTTATTTGCCATGTCACCTGTCAGTGACCTTGACTGTTGCCGGCTGCCTCATGTTCTGCAGTTTACTGATAAGTGTGTTTACGGCTTTTGAAGTCATGTCTGCCGAAAACCACATCTGGTTCACCGCCGCCTCACCAGACACACAATGAAATATAAAGGCTAATTCTGCGGTGTACACAATCCGTGTCTGTTTTCCCAAAGGATTCCAGATGGAGTGAACTCAGCAGAGGCAGCTCACTGATGGCTGGTGATTCTGGGGGAGGAGGGAGCACGGGATGTGACCTGATGCCCTTTGCTGAGCAGATAGGGGTACCGTGGTCTCAGACAAGGGAGAGGAGAGGGAGCCCCACAGTACCCCTCCTTCCCCATTTAGGTCACCAGGGACTTTGATGCAGACCTACGTTGAGATTTTTCAAGTAGAATAACCTTTCCCACCCTAGCTGTCTCATTCAGTAAACGTAAGGTGGACGTTGCGGTTGGAAGAAGTCTGGGGCTTGTAGGAGCCACGGAGGAGGGGTCTTGCACTTTATTAGGACAGATGGCGTCTGTATTTAAAAGTCCAGTGAAAATAGCAGCAATCATGTGTCGAGCTTGTACTGAATGTCAGATGCTAGTCTTGACCGCTTTCCTTGCCTGGACACGAACCCGCCAGGTAGCTGTTGGGGTTAGGATCTCCGTTTTACAGACACGGAAATTGAAACTCGAAGAGATAAAGCAACTTGCCTGAAGGTGATCGGTCCTTAGGACTTGAGTTGTTTCAGACTGTTACTGTATATCTCATTTATTAAGATACACATTTACTCACTCATCCCTGAGTGGATGCTTAGCAGCTTGGTTGAAGGGTCCCGGGCTGTGCTCACACTCACTGCTAGATACTGTCAATCCATTTTCCAAAGTCATTTCCTCCGTCCCAGCAGCCCAGCCAAATCTGAAGGTGAGTCTGCCTGATTCCTGTGCTAATTTTTTTTTTTTTTTAAGATTTTTATTTATTTAGACAGAGATCACAAGCAGGCAGAGAGGCAGGCAGAGAGAGAGGAAGGGAAGCAGGCTCCCCGCTGAGCAGAGAGCCCGATGCGGGACTCAATCCCAGAACCCTGGGATCATGACCTGAGCCGAAGGCAGAGGCTTTAACCCACTGAGCCACCCAGGCGCCCCTGTGCTAATGTTTTTAACCACTGAAATACACCCCACCAAAGTGCCAGGTACAAATGGAGGTTGGGGTGGGGGGTTTCCAGGAAACCGTTGCTCCTGGCAAGTAAAGGTTTTGTTGTGGAGGCTGTTTTGTTTTATAAGCATTTTTATTAACATATAACACGCACAGAGCAATGTGCATAAACCTCAAGCCAACAGCTCATTGAATTTTTAATCCCGTGATGATCCCTTGAGAGCACAGCCTGATCCAGCCATAGAGCATTACTAACGCCCCCCAACAGCTTTCCTCCGACTTTGTTCTTGTTCAAGATTATCTTTACTTGGTTGACCCTTTGCATTTCCATATGCATTTTAGAATCCTATAGTCACTTTCCACAACAACCAAAAAAAACCTGCTGGGATTTTGAATGAGATTGTTTTGAATTTCAGAATTTTGTTAGATTGGTGTTTTTTTTTTTTTTTTCCCTCCTTAACTCAAAAGAATTCACTAGTAAATTCATTTGGGCAGGGAGAGGGAGTGTGTGTGTGTGTGCATGAGCGTGCAGGAGGGATGAGCTGTAACTGTAGATACGATTTCTTTAGTAGCTAAAGGAATATTCAGATTTTCTGCTGTTTCTTATGTCAGTTTTGCTAAGTTGTTTTTAAAGAAATATTTGCATTTCCTCTATATGTTTCAAATCTATTGGCTTCAGGCCATTTACAGAGCATGAAGGGATTACTTCATGTGATCGAAATTTTCTGTGTCTTGATTGTGGCAGTATTTACATGCGGGTGCACATTTGTAAAGACTTATTTAACTGTACACCTAAAATGGGTACAGTTTAGTTCTTTCATGTATAATTTTGGAAAAAATGAAAAAGACCAGTAAAATCAAATGTTGATAGTAAAATGAGATGTATTGCAGAACAGGGTCTATGCTGGCACAACCATTTGGAAAAAAACAATTTAGAAATATCTTTAAAAATTGCAAATATAGAGATGCTGTCATTTGGACCTTCTCCCTGTAAGTATATGCTTTAGGGAAATTCTCCCATAGATGCTCGTGGAGATAGTACAGCATTTACTGCGGCCATGTTTATAAGAGAAAAAAAAAAGTGGAAAAAATGTCATCCTATTCAGAATGTAAGTGGTGGTAAATTCTCACGGTAGACTGGTATATCGCTTTTAAACATAATGATTTAGAACTACACATTTCAACCTGGATAAATCTTTCAAACAAATGATTTTTTTTTTTTAATTGCAAAAGGAACACCGTCGTTGATGCCATTTATCTGAATTCTTAGATCACTATTCTTCCTTTTCTCCCCCCATTGTGAGAAGCATGTGAGTTGGGCACAGGGAATTCAGAATAAAGATGTCCTTGCAGGGAGCTGGGACCATGTCTACTTTTGGTGGCATGTGAGTGTGGGGATGTGGCAGCTTCTCGGAATGTTCTGGAAGGGTAGCTGATTAACTTTCAGCTCTTCCACTCCCGCTGTCTCCCTTGTCCTCCCCTTGGCTTTATGTATCAGGTTTCCCAGGGCTGCCGTAACAAAGCAGCATAAACGGAGTGGCTCTAAACAACAGAAATCTATTTTCTTACTGCTCTGGAGACCAGAAGTCTACCAGCATGGCCATGCTCTCTTGGTGGTCCCAGGGGAGACCTAGCTTCTGGTGTTGCTGGCAATCCTTGGCCTTCCTTGGGTTAGAGATACATCATTCCAATATCGGCCCCTGTCTTCATGTGACATTCTTCCCTGTGTGTCTAAATCTGTGTCTGTCCTCTTTTTTATGAGGACACTGGTTGTGTTGGACTGGGACCCACAGTAATTCATCTTGATTACGTTTGCAAAAACCCCATTCCCAGCTAAGGTCACATTGACAGATACTGGGGGTTAGGACTTCAACATGTCTTTTTAGTAGACACAGTTCAGCCCCCAACACCTTCTTCTCTTCCTTTTTATATTTTTTCTCCATCCCTTCTATCCTTTCTATTGGCTGGAATCTGGATGTGATGGCAGGAGCTAGAACAGCCATCCTGCACCAAGAACTAAATTTGAGAATGGAATCCATGTATGGAGGAACTCTACGATAGAAGGAAGCTGGGTTCTTGAATCATAAAGAAGCTACATCGGGTCTGGACTCTCTATCAAGAGTTATATATGAGAGAGAAACAAATATTTATCTTTAAAGAACCCTCTTCCCTTTACTTCAGGGTTTCTTCTTACTTGTGGCCAAATCTAATCTTACTATACACACACAGCCATAGGTGTGACTTACTGGAATGTAAGTGGGAATGTACCACGTACATGTGCACAGGAAGAGAGAAGAGAATGGGAAATGATTATTGATGGGAACCTGAACTTCCTCTGTAATGTTTTATTTCTTCTATGAGCAGAAGATCAAGCAAATATAGCAAATGTTTAAAGAGTTAATGAGTCCTAGGAGGTGGGGACCAGTATCACAAGTCATGATAACGTAAATTCTTGAATTCTTAATTAAAAAAATATATATATTCTTCCAGCCCCCCACCAAATTTGAGAAGACTCTATCTGCACCTTTTACTCGAGTCACATGGATTGACCTGAAATTCCCTGAACCCACTGTCTACTTTTTTTCACCTGTCCGACACACTTTCTCCTCTGTGGCATGTCCTTCTCGCCTTTCTCACCCAGTTCCCTCCTCCACATCTTATGGATCTCAGCTCTGCGTCAAATAACAGGTGTAGGGACATCTGAGGAACCATTTAGAGAACCAACAAAAGTTAGATTCCTTCCTATCAGATTTCAGAATAAAAGCCCAAGTGGCGATACATTTTTCATAATTATTCGAATGACAAAGTAGTGCTTGCTCATTGTACAAAATCCAAAGACCAGTATTACAGAAGTCTCTGAAAGTAAAAAATTGAAACCTGCCCTTTATCATCTCCATTGTGTCCTAGAGGCAACTCATTTGAATAAAGATTTCAATATTTTTGAAACCAAACTATAAGGTACTACTTACTAGGTTAAGTAACAGGAGAGTCTTTTTAAAATCTAATGGTAAGGAAGGGCTTTCTTAGGCAGAACAAAGGCAGAAACTTTAAGTTACCAGACTCATTTTTTGGTGAGAAAAAGTTTTCAAGCTGCCATGTGAGCGAAAAACCAGGAAAATATTTGTAACCCACAGGATGGACCAGGATGACAATGTTCTTCATATATAAAGAGATAGTTCAAATTAATGTAGAAGGAAAAGAGGCACAAAGGAAATTTGTTATACTGAAGTGTCACTGACAAGCAATATTAACAAGCAGGCCAATCTGAAAGGCCAGCATAAACTCAGCTTACAGATGTAACAATAAATATGTAACAATACTGATGGGAGACCTTGGGAGAAATTGTTTAGTTCGTGAGGCACTGATGGAATTGAAAAGGAGCAAAACCTCCGGGAGAAAAATCAGGCTCCCGGTGTCCAAGCCTTAAAAAGATCTGTAATTTTGACTCCGTGATTTCACCACGCAGAATTCATACTGAGAAAATAAAGGAAGGTATGTGCAAAAAAAATTAGCTATAAACACTTACCACTCAGTTGCTGATAGTAACAAGGAAAATTGTAAACGACCCAACTGTCCACATTTACAGTCTTCGTGAAACAAGTGATGGTACCTTCATTTAACAGAACAGTCCAAAGATGATCCAAATGATTTAATTTCTGAGGAAGATGTTCACAATATGTTAAGTGAAAAGTAGATGGATTAAAAAATAGCATGGGTTGCACGACCCAGCTCTTCGAAGAGGGGCTGTCCATACAGACAGATAAAACGGGAAGGATACACATCCCTTGTGTTTGTGTGTGCGTGATTGAATCATTTCAGAGGTGTAGGTTTATAGGTGATTTTCATTTTCTTTTTTACTTATTTATAGGTTTACAATGAGGAAAAAATTAAAGCAGGTCTCAGGTGTAGCATTTTGTCCCTTGAGAAGATTCCCTGTCCCCTGGTCCTCGGAAATGCTCTCCCCAAGGTGCTTTCAGGCTGTTTTCTCAGTGGGGCTGGCTGGTCAGTCAGGCTGAGCTGAGACCCATGTGCCTTCTGTCATTCCTCAGTAGACGGTAACTTCTTTGAGTAAAAGTGACATGTCTTGCTTCGTCAGCTGTGATCTCGGCGTGAAGTCCGACAAACATTTGTGGAATGGCGAATTAAGAAAATCCTCTCGTTCAGTTTTCTAAGTCTCGGTTTCACTTGCTGGTTCCCCACACCTTCATTAGCAGTATTTAGAAATTGAAAATCACAAGTTATCTGAGCTGGAATGGTTGATTTCTTCAAGCCCTGATTATGTAGCTAGAGAAATTTTGCCTCTGTCACATTAGCAAGTTAGGGACCAGCCAAGACTAGACCTGGACTCTCTCCTGTCCTTTTGGGGTCCTCTCCCGTACCCATGTGCTCAACAGCCCTGCAGATTGCCTGCTGTTTTTTGGAGAAATCAGACACACAGTGAGTTTCCAAAGGGGATGATGCTTGTGGAGAGAGCCGGTCTGGGTCAGTAGGAAAGGAGGAAGTTGGGGAGTCGGTGGGAAACAAGATTCATAGCTAGATTTTAGGATGTCCCACCCTCTCTCCAAGCCCCTAAATCCTGGGTGTGTGTGTGTGTGTGTGTGTGTGTGTGTGTGTGTGTGTGTGTGTGTGTTTTCGCTGTGGGGAAGAAGATGCGCAGAGTGGCCAACTCAGCCTCTCCCACCGCCCCCTTCAGAAAGTGGCCCCAAGCCTGTTGCTTTCTTTTCTCTCATGTGCCTTGATGCTTTCCTTCCCAGCTCTAGAATTTGCTGGGTCATTGCACCTCTGTTTCTGCCTCACTTCATCTGAATAGCCACAGTGTCAATGAGTGAATTCAGGTTCCCAGTTGGGGGCCCCAGAGAGTTTATTTCTGAAAATGAACCTGTCGTCACCCTTAATGCAGTCTCCATGTACACAGCCTCTTAGCAAACAGCTGGAAAGTGAGTTGAGTCAACCAAGCAGTTGTCCCATATGTGGCTTTCCATATTACACACTTTTCTCGTTTTAAACCCTCACAACAACTCCGTGAGGACGTAGGAGCTACTATCCCCATTTTGCAGGTGAGAATACTGAGTCTCAGGAGAAGCGACTTGCCTGGGGTTCTAGACCAGCAAGGGGCTGAGACCGGCTGGGGAGCCGAGTGTTCCAGTTACGAGGAAGTTAAATTTGCTTTCTCCTTTCTGGCAGGAAGTTAAATACGCCTTCCGTTTTCCGACAGATGACATTCACAGGGAGCTTCAGGCTGGCTGACTGATATAAAAACTGACTTCAGTGTTTCCATAACACTTAGGATGAAGTTACTGAAACCGAATTGACTCTCCGCCTTAGCCCACCAGATCGATGAGAAATTCCCTATCGGTCATTCTTCGGGATCTCTTGCCCCATCTTGGGGTTATGCAAATGTCCTGCCCTGTGAGGTACTTAGAAAAGTAAAGCCTTGGTTCTGAGTTTCCTGAGGACTCACTGTTAATGGTGCTTTTTCAGCTATGCAACGACACTGTGGACACTGGCCCAGGGCCATTTGTTCTGGATGTTTCAGAGATGCCCCCCAGAGCATCACCTGAAACAACCGTAGACTCAGTGTGGATATGCACTTCAGTACTCTGGAATCTTCCTTGCGTTCACAAGTAGTCATCCCTGAGGCTTCATTCTCTAGCAGAATCCTCCTTGCTAGTCACGTGGACCCGTCATCCCGGAGTGGATCACGTCCTCTGTTCGAACTCCAGAGCCATTCCCCTCTGTGCTGAGTTTGGGCACCCAAAGCTCTGGGCCCCAAATTCCCTGCTCACCCTTTTAAGATGCAGATACAATTTTTTTTTAATCCTCCTCTCTTAATGTTTTTAAGCTTTTATTTATTTATTTGACAGACAGAGATCACAAGTAGGCAGAGAGGCAGGCAGAGAGAGAGAGGGAGGGGGAAGCAGGCTCCCCGCCGAGCAGAGAGCCCGATGTGGGGCTCGATCCCAGGACCCTTGGATCATGACCTGAGCCAAAGGCAGAGGCTTTAACCCACTGAGCCACCCAGGCGCCCCATCCTCTCTTAATTTTTATTATTTTTGTATGTTTCAAGGCATATAGTAACACGCACAAACCCAGTATATAGCTCGGTGGACTTGCCTTACGTCACCACCATCCAGATGTAGTCGTGAACATTTTCTTCACCTCAGAAAAATCCGTTGTGACCTTTTCCGATTAGTCCCCCCACCCTTGGATGTAGCCACTGTCCGACCTCAGTCACTGCCGATGAGCTTTGTCTGTGCTTTGCTGTTTATATACATTGAACCGTATGATACATAGTCTTTGATGTCTGGTTTCTTTTGCTCATCATGTTTTAAAAAATCACCCAGGTGACGTTTTCCCATATTTTGTTCTATTTTACTGAAGATTAGTATTACACTGTTTTCTTCGCATCGTTTTCCATTTAGGACTATAGTGAGTTAAGCTTAAGCTTCTGTGAACCTTCTTGTACAAATTTTTTTGTGGACCTAATAATGCACTTGCTTCTCTTAAGTGTCATCCTTGGACTGGAACTGCAGGCTCATGAGAGTAGGAGTACATTTAATTTTATTAGAAACTGCCAAATTATTTCCCAGAGCGACTGAAGTGTTTTGTGCTCCCACCAGCAATGTGTGGGAGTTCCAGTTGCTCCACATTTTTGCCAATACTTCTGTCATTCTTTTTTATCCTCTCTCAGCCTACAGGGACGCAGAACACTCTTCACTGCTCCAGGAGGTACCCCAAATTTTAAAGTGAGGATTTTTCATTTCTGCTTTGGATGTCTTCAGCTGTCATCTCTCCTTCCCGATACTCTATCCCAAACTTTTCTTACTTCAGGACGGCTGGGAAAGGAATAGAAATCCAGTAGTTATCTCTTGTGAAATTCAGAGTAAACTGTGTAGTGGAGAAGTACATACCAGAAGGGGCTCAATCTGGGGGCAGTCCAGGAGTCTAGGATTTTGGACTCAGATGGTCCCATTTTTTACTGACTGTGTGGCCTGAGATGGATCCCTTAATATCATTGAGCTTTAGATTCATTGACTATAAAATATAGACAGTGAAGATTAAATTCATAAAAGATATAATTAAAAGGGAATTTCACAAATTAGGTACTTCTTGAATACATTTCATAGTTTAGGTGGTATCAGTCAGGATGGGCTGGGTTTTGCTGTGATAACAAGCAGCTCTGAAATCTCCATGGCTTAACACAAGAGAAATTTACTTCTTATTCATGCTGTGTGTCTAGCACCTGTTCTTGGAGTTTTCTCATCAGTCCCTCATCAGCCTGGGCCAGTGGATCTTCTGCCTGGACACCTTGGTTCCAAATGATAGTGCCGGTTTACTCGTTCAACCCACGAGAACTTAGGAGAGTATTCTGTGAGAAACATTGGAGATCCAGAAACAAAAGATACTGTGCCTGCTTCCAGGAGATTACAGTATAATAATAAGGACAACAACAACAAAAACAGTAACAGTTATAGGAACAGTAGCTACAGCAGCCAAATGTTACCAAGCCAGAGACGGTATGAAGAACTTATTTTATGCAGCAGGCATTTTCACAATCAGAAAACTCACATGGGTGAAAATGGAGCGATATTTTCCCATAACCAATTTAATTTCACTCTTAAACATCCACTTCCATCACGTGCTGGAGAATTATATTAGAGGAAATGAAGTCATTTCCCACTCAAGAGTCAGTCCCTTCTGGATACTAGTCCATTGACTCAAGCTTCTCTTGCTTTTGCTTTCCTTTCTGGCCTTCCACTGGGCATACCCAAAGTTCCTGGTGTGAAGTGAAGCCTTAGTATTAGGACATGCCAGCCTGTGGGGAGAAGTATCATTATCTCTTGTCTCCACTTGGTATAGTCGGGCATCCCCTTTGCTTCTACTAATGCTGGCTGTGGTTCTGTAGTCACCTCTGGTTTATCCAGTCCATGCATCACATCCTCAACCCCCAACCATGAGGACATTTTTGGTCTCCTGAATCTCACAGACACTTCTGTGCCCTTCACAGGAGATTGAGAACTCCCAACTGCTTTCTGTATACCATATTGCCACAATCAGGATCTACAAGGTTGCCCTTGTTCCTGTCCATCCAGACAGTGCCCTCAACCTCTGCTACCCTATGGCTTGGGCGCCATGTTGGACAAGGAGCTGCTCCAATCTTATGACCTCCTGGGACACAAAGCAGTGGTTCTTCTGGTCTGGAATAAACTCATCTGTGGTTTCTTTCATCATCCTAGACCATACTTATTTGGTTTACCTACAGTCAGCATGTATAATCCTTAATGGTTTTAAATGACCTTCCAAAAAAAAACCCTCAAAAGATAGGCCAATTGGTGTTTCAGATAAAGATGGAAAACAATCAGTAGTGCTTTGTAATATGGATAATAGTTGTGCAAGTTCAGGGCTGAAATAGCAGCAGAGGCCTAAAGCTGGAATCAATATGAATTAGGATTCTATGTCCACTCATCATTAAGGTTAATCACTTATTGGCTATGAACAGAAGACTCATACCTTGATTAGAGCTGTCAGTGCTACAAAGTAAATTAAAATGTGTTTGTGAGCCACTAGTGTGTTTGAATTTTAAATCACTTGAAATCCTGGAGTGGCCAGAACTGGAAGTTTTCTCATGTATGTTAGGAGGGAGTTGGAATAGATAATTGTTAAGTTCCCCTCTAGCTATGAAGTATTCTCTTTGATAATAGGAAAGTAAACAGAATCTTAATTCATTCCTTTATGACTTCATTTTTTTCTCTGCATCAGGGAGGAATAGCAGCCAGTGTTTGGTATTTAAGGAAAACATTTATTTACAATTCCTCTCTATGCAGTCATATACATTATGAATGTGAGTCCAAAAGATACCTCCCTTAATAAGCAAGTGAGAACTTATGAGCTTGTTCTCACCCACCTCACTACCATTATTTATTTTATATTAATGGCCTCTCTACCCAGTAGACGGCTCTAGGTCTATTAATTTTTTTTTAATGGCATCGTTTGGATTTGGGGTAAGCCAGTGAGCTCTCAGCTCATTTGCAATTTCTCCATTGTATATGAATGACTTGATTTATGTCAAGGGGATGTAGTGGCTCATTTTGAGCCTATTTTTGGCTCCCAATTAGATTCAAAGCATCTGAGCATGTCTTATGGGCCGTCCCGTCAAGCATGTATTTGAGTGAGTTGATTTCCATGGTGGGGAAACAGTTGTAAGGGGCAATCAAGATGGTGATTAACACAAAATTCCCCAGGAGAACAATATAGTCATAAACACTGCCGGCTTCCAGGGGCGGACATTCTTGGTCCCATTTCTTATCTCAATGATTTTGGACCAGTTACTTAAATTCTGGGGCTCATCTAAAAAGTGAGGACAATTCCTACCAACCTTCTATGGTTGTTGAGGGAGTTCAGTATGGTTCAATATGCCAAGGGGCTCAGCATACTGCCCTGCACAGACTACGTGTTCAGTAAACCTTATCTGCTTTTGTAATGCCTGCCCCTTAACTGCCCCGTGCACTTGTTTCTGACCTTCCCTCGTGGAGGGCTGTAGGGAGAAGGCAAAAGAGCTGTTTTCACAAGGGACCACGTGAAATGTTAAGGTGTGTCCAGAGGTCCCGGATTTGACATTTAAAGTTCAAAGCCAGGGAAATAGGAATTATCGTTGGTCATGACATCATTTGTCCCTCAGGCTGATGAGCCTTAGGGAAATTCAGGGTGCATTTATATTTGCTTTTCTGTATCTATACTTTTCCTTTTGTGTTTTTCACATTCACAGAGCCACAGACTGGCTAGAATGTACCCTCAAGGAAAACTATTTCTCTACTCACAGAGCACTCCCGACACAAGGTGTATGGGCATTTTCCCCACACCAAATTCTCTAACTCTCCAGACACCAACTGAGTATCCTACCATTCAGTTCTTTCTTTACTTAAAAAAAAAAAAAATAGGTTATTTATTTTTCAGAGTAAGCTCTGTACCCAACACAGGCCTTGAACTCACAACCCTGAGATCCAGAGTCGCATGCTTTACCAACTGAGACAGAAGGCGCCCTTCTGCAACTCATTTCTGACACTAACCACCCAGAGTCAGAGCAGATCTCAAGGTCATAGTTAAGAGCTCAGTCCCACAGACTGCCCACCCTCCCCCCAACTCGGATGCCAATTCCTAGCCCCAGGGTGTCATCTGTACTTCTGACTGGTTGGCTAGAATTCAGAGGTTTCTGTAACCCCCTCCTACATACAATGGCTCACAGAGCTTAGGGGAACACTTCACTCATGCATACTGGTTTATTCCAAAGGATATTCTAAAGGATACAGATGGACAGTCAGATGAAGGCTGAGGTCTGAAAAAGTCCTGAGCATAGGAGCTTCTGTCCCCAGGGAGAGATGCACACACCCCGCCCAAGCACATGGGTGTGTTTGCCAACCTGCAGACTCTCCACACCCCCTCATTTAGGCATTTTTATGGAGGTTTTATCCCATAGGCATGATCGATCATTTACTCCATCCCCCTGGATGGATGGGGGATGGGGCTGAATGGTCCAAGCTTGGTCCTTCTGATGACCAGCCCCCAACCAGGAACCCACTGAGAATTATCTCATTAGAACAGAAGAGGCTCCTTTGACCCAGGACACTGTAAGGGATTTAGGAACTCTGGTCAGGAGCTGGAGGCAGAAACCAAATACCTGTTTCTCATCATGTCACCCAGCCCTGCACCCTCTTCAGTAAGAACCGTAGCTGACATTTATGAGCATGTGCTTTTGTCAGACGCAAGTGCCATGTGCTTTGACACGAATATCACCCAGAATCCTCAAATCGTGTTTTGAGACCGGTTATCGTGTTATAGATGAAGACCTGGAGGTTCAGAGAGGTGAAGCCACTGCTGAAGGTCACACAGCAATAAACGAAATATCTGCATTCAAATCTTGCCCAGAGCACCCAAACATAAGCACCCCATGATCGACATAGTCCCTCGGCCCTCAACGCCCAGAACTTTTCACCAGCTGGCTCTGTCTCTTCAATGAATTGAAATCTCTCCGTGGCTGATGTCACCATTTCAACCCCAAATGTTGTCTCTCCGTGGTGTGGGGCTGCTTATTAGATCATTTACACAAACACATGCAGCCAGAAGGTGTCAGAGAAGCTCTGCCCTGCAGCCCGGTTCCTTCCCTTCCTCTTGGGGGAGGACATCCCTTTCCCAGCATCCAGACAGTGGTGGATTGCTGCCATGAAGCCGTGTGTTCACCTGCGCTGGGCAGATTTTCCTCTCCCGCTGGAAGAAGGGATCTCATTCCGCAGATGCACTAATGATGTACAATTATCATCGCCGCAAGCCTTCCACACATCTGGGCTAATGGCTCCAGCTTCCATGATGATTCTCCAGTTCCACCCAATTCTGTATTTGAATGGTTCCGTGCTACTCCTAGTAGGAGTAACCGTTGGCTTCTGGGTAAATTTAAACATCCTGGCTGGTACACCTGGCTTGTAACGTGTCGTGATGATAGCAGTCGCCATACAAGTCTCAGGCAGATCTTCACTCACAGGAGGGAGATGCTCTTGGTTGGAATATATAATTCGATTTTGTTAAAACCCGAAGTCATCTTAAAACAGCCCTGCCTGATAGAAATACTAACATCAGGAATTCATGAGCAATCAGACCCCAGGGTCAAGAAAAGGGAATGTGTAGTCCACGCCAGGCTTGCTTGTCACAGCGGAGTGGGGCTTCGGGAATCATTAAGCGGGCGCCGGGAAAAGTAGAGGAGATAATGTTCTTTCTAGGCAAGTGATTTTTCTCAATGCAAAATGCTCTTTGGAGTCCGTCCGTATGGGGTAGTTTCCACCCATTTCGTATGTGGGAGATATGCTTCTAAATCCTCAGGCTCGGGTGTGAAGGAAATCTCATTCCTTATTTTCCTTATTTCAGCTCAACTTCCCCCCAAGCCCTCCATGCTAGGTTGGGAAACACACACACACACAAACACACACAAACACACACACACACACACACACACACACACACACACACCACCTTTTCAGTTAATTTTGAGCTTCCTTGCCCCTTGAATATATTTAATATTTGTCAAGTTGAGCACTTACAGGGGACCCACTGCTGGGACTCCCGTGGTCTGTGGATCTTGGCTTCTGTTTCAAGCTTTGTGGCCCAAGACCTCTGGTAGGGCAGAGGGCCTTGGAGCCCGGGGCCCAGTTTTCAGAGGCGTTCCTTCTGGTTTGTTCTTCTGAGTACCACGTTGCCTGGATGCTGGTACTACAGAGAGCCAAGATTCCCACTCTTCAAGGGACGCCCGTTCTCCATCTTCACCCCTCCTTCCTGTCTCTGGAGGGAACCCCTCAGTCTCTCTGCTGGTTTCTCCCTCCCCTGACTCTGGTGAGTACAGGCCCGTTTTTTGTTTTTTTTTTAAGATTTTATTTATTTATTTGACAGATAGAAATCACAAGTAGGCAGGGAGGCAGGCAGAGAGAGAGAGGAGGAAGCAGGCTCCCTGCTGAGCAGAGAGCCCGATGTGGGGCTCGATCCCAGGTCCCAGGACTCCGGGATCACGACCTAACTGAAGGCGGAGGCTTTAACCCACTGGGCCACCCAGGCGCCCGTGAGTACAGGCCCGTTTTAAACTTGAACAGAATATGAAAATATTCACAGACTGAAAGGTCTGCACCATCCTGCTCGGCAGAAATCCCTGAAACCTCTTTGGGTTGAAACTACTAGACACACAGCAAAGAAATCACAGATTAATAATTCAAAAAAAATTATTGCCACAGGTAGAAGACAGAACCAAACCATTAATTTTCTCCCTACACTTTGTCTTGCTGCAGTGAGTATATTACAGGGCTCAGAATCTATGATAATTGGAACGAGGATCACAGAGCTGCATTCCATTTTTAATTGGATCATTAGCACTTCCTCGACTATCTTATCTCATGGGTATCCACTCTGCCTTTTATAGTTGGGGTGGTTATCTCCCCCCTACCCCTTAGATCTTAATTTTGCAAATAAGGACTGGGAAGTGGCATTAAGATCAGCCTCATTATCACGGTTCAGTCTGGCACCGTATTCCTCTCTCCATCTTTATTACTAGAGTCTCTGATTCTTTAAGCTCATTTGCTTAATTCCTGACATCCTGGGTTTACACGGGAGGCCTTTTGATGAGGAAATGAAGATCCTTTCTAAACCAGAGGGCTCTTCATTAAGACACAGCGGCCCACAGCACCAAGGAATGCAGACTCTGTAGGCCCCTGGACCACTTGTGTTTGAGTTCTGGTCAGCCACTTGCTGTGTGAGCCTCAGAAAGTTGCTTAACCGCTCTGGGCCTCAGTGTCTCCACTTGGAAAAATGAAGGGTGTGTGGCAGTGGCATATTTCATGCTTTGCCAGTCTCATTTAACCCATGGAAAGCACTTACAGCAATGGTGCCCAGAACAAACTCATGGGCTATTGTCACCATCCTGGTTTTTGTTGTTGTTGTTAATATAAACATTTTATTGAAAAGTGACATACGTTCAGAAAAATACCTGAATCATGAAGGCAAAGCTCAACGAGTTTCCGAAAAGTGATGTGTCTATGTAAGCAGCCCCCAGACCGACAAAGCATTAGCAGAATTCCAGAAGAATTTTAATGTTTACTTCTTGCCACTCACCGCTTTTCCCACTGTCTTGGCTTCTAACAACCATAGGTTCGTTTTTGCCTGTTTTTGAACTTTATATGAATGGAGTCCTATAAGATGCCCTATTTTTTCCCTGATTTATCTTGCTTCCTATTTTTGTGAGATTCATTCTCTGTCTTAGTGGGTAGAAACGATCCATTTTGCATTGCCCGGTAGTGCTCCATTTTGAGAACATGCCATATCCAATTTTGGGCTAGTGCTACGATACATTCTAGTGCATATTTTTAAATGCAGTTTGTGTATATAGGAGGTCTATAATTTAGTGTGAATCTGCTGAGTCATAGGGTTTGGATCTGTTCGATTTCAGCAGACATTCCCAAACAGTTTTCTGAACAACTCCCACTCCCTCCAACAGTGTAGTTAAGTTTCAGCAACACCGGGTCCTTACCCGTGTTTGGTAATCGCCCATCCTTTTCATTTCAGCCAGTCTGGCGGAGGGATGGTCCTATCACATTGTATTTAACCCCCCAGGATATCTGATACTTCATTTCATTTTTCCTGCTTTTCATTCTGTAATACTTTCAGACCCCTAGACACGTTGCAAGACCTGTACGCATTTTGTACACTCTGTTTGCCAACTGTACCCCTCCCCAGTTACACTGAGAAGTAATTGACATACAACCCCATAAAACTGTAAAGCATACAGCATGATGCTTTGATTTATGTAGATTGTCGCACAGTAGGGCCAGCTGGCACCCATCTTTGCATGAAGATACAACAAAAAGAAAACAAAGGAAAATATTCGCTTTGTGAATGAGAACTCTTAGAATTTACTTTTAACGGCATTCCTATAAATCCTGCAGTGGTATTGACTATAGTCATCCTGTTGGCCATCACAGCCTGAGTATGTGTTATAAATGGGAAGTTTGTGCCTTTTGACCCCCTTCCCTCAACGCCCCCCGCCCCCGCCTTTGGTAACCTGCAGTCTGATCTCTTTTTCTAAGAGTTCGGTTTGTTTCTGTCTTTGTCTTAGGTTCCACATAGAAGTGAGATCCTCCAGTATTTGTCTCACCAGCTGTAAATAATTTCCCACATTTGCTTGATTATTTTTTTAACAATGTGAGATCAATTTCATGGTCACGCCCCATTCACCACGCTACGCTTCAGACTATGGTTACCAAGAACCATCTCTTCAGTAACCACGGCATCATGATCAAAATCAGAAGCAATTCAACATTCAATATAATTATCTAATCTAGAGATAATGTATTAAAAATTTTTACAAATGTTCACAACACCCTCTGGAGCATGTTTTTTCAGGCTTGGGATTCAACCCAGGATCATGCATTCTTTGGTTTTCATGTATCGCTAGTCTCCTGGAACCTGGGCTGCTTCCTCGGTCTTTGTCTCTCAGGATATTGACACGTTTGGGAAAGTGTAAGAAGGTCCATAAATTTGGGTTCATCGGATGCCTCGCGATTAGATTGAGGTTTTACATGTTTGCCAGATCGTTACACGAGTGATGTTGTGTCCATCTCAGTGACTGGCCAGTAAGTGTGTATGTCGGTTTGTTCCCTCCCTCTTAGTGTTCGATCGCTCGATTAAAGTGATCTGTGCCAGCTTTCTCCATTATAAAATTACTTTCGTCTCTTTGTAATTAATAAAGGGTTTTAGGGTGTACGCTCGGGGGCTGTGCAAATCTCCTGTACCTCGTCAAACTCTCACCCACTCCTGTGAGCACCTGTTGATGATTCGTGCCTCCATCAGTCATCACTCCGATGGTTGCAAACGGTAATTTCCTAGTTCCGTTATTCCTTCTTTGGTAATTAGTTTGCATTCTACAGTAAGTGCTCTCCCTTCCTTCCATTAATTAATTACTCATCACAATGGAGAAATAAGGTCATTAGGATAATGGGAACAACCCTATGACATGTGCTGGAATTACGGACATGGCAAAGGGAGGCTTCCCCAAGAAAGCAACATTTGTGACCTTGCAGGTGATCTGGAGAGGCTCAGGGAGCAGATGTCAGGGTCGGCAATTGAAAGAATCCCAGAGAAGTTCCGCGTGGCTGGAGTGTAGCAGGTGAGCGGAAGTGGGTTGAGAGTCTGGGAGATAATGCCTTGGGCAACCTTGATTCCGTTACTACACTGCATTTCCCTATTTGGAAGGCCCTTCTCACCAGGCTTGCCTGTATTCAGATTCCCATCTGTTTTCTTTATCTATTGCTTTTTAACACATAATCTCCAAACTTAATGGCTTAAGCCAATGATCTATTATTTTTCATGCCTCTGTGGGTTCAGAATTGGGGCGGGGTTCAGCATGGTGATTCTTTGACTCCATGTGGCATTGGCTGATGTCTCTCCCCCAGCTGCTTTCTTGGCTGCTTGGGCTGGTATGGAAAGTTCAGGAAGCTTCCCTCACATTTCTGGTGTGTAGCCTTGGTGGCTCCTTTACCTGACCTCTCCTCATTCAGCAGTCTCGTCTGAGCGTCTTTATGTCACAGTGCTTCTAAGACCAACAGTAGAAGCTGCCAGGCCTCCTGAGGTTCCAGAAGTGACCCAGTATCATTTCTGCTTTCGTTCTGTTGGTAAGTCGCCAGACCAGCCAGATTTCACTGGGAGAAGAAATGGATTTCATCTCTTGAAGGATGGAGCAGCACATACATACAAAGGGCAGGGAAGGAATTGGTGGTGGCCATCCTTAGAGACTATCATGCCACCTCTTCCAGGAAGTCTTTCCTGATACCTCTGCCCTACCAATATGCAGAAACTATTGTTTTGGGCCTTAGTTAGGCTCATCTTACCGCGTGCTTTATTCTACTTCCAGATTGCTCCAGGTGTCAATATTTGAGCTTCTCTAATCCCCAAAGTAGACCCTCATTTACTGGAGGACAGTAATTAACAAATTTGGGTAATAATAATAATGGTGCTAATCATGTACCAGGCCTATGCTCGATACTTTACATTAATTATCTGATCCTATCCATTGAGGAAGATACAACTATCTCTATTTTATTTTTTTTCTCTATAATTGATGTTTTTAGTTTTTATTTTAATTCCAGTTAGTTTCCATTCAGTGTTATATTAGTTTCGGGTGTACAGTATAGTGATTCAACACTGCCATACAACACCCAGTGCTCGTGACAAGTGTCTTCCTTAATCCCCATCACGTGTTTCACCCATCCCCCACCTACCTCCCCTCTGGTGACCATCAGGGTGTTCTCTGTGTTAAGACTGTTTCTTGGCTTGTCTCTCTCTCTTTTTGCCCCCTTTACTCATTTGCTTTGTTTCTTAAATTCCACATATGAGTGAGATCATATGGTATTTGTCTTTCTCTAACTGACTTATTTCACTTAGCATAATCCTCTTGAGCTCCATCCATGTGGTTGCAAATGGAAGGATTTCATTTGTTTTGATGGCTGAGTAATATTCCATTGCACATCTATAACACTTGCTCTTGATCCATTCATGTAGCCATGGACACTTGGGCTGCTTTCATATCTTGGATATCGTAAATAATGCTGCTATAAACATAGGAATGCATGTGTCCCTTTGAATGAGTGTTCTTGTATTGTTTGGATAAATACCCAGTAGTGTGATTGCTGGATAGTACAGTAAATCTATATTTAACTTTTTGAGGAACCTCCATACTATTTTCCACAATGGCTGCACCAGTTTGCATTCCCCCCAACAGTGTAAAATGGTTTCCCTTTCTTAACATCCTCGCCAGCACCCCTTGTTTCTTGTGTCGTTGACTTTGGCCATTCTGACAGGCGTGAGGTGGTATCTCATTGTGGTTTTGATTTGTGTGTCCCTGATGATGAGTGATGTTGAGTGTCTTCTCATGTGTCTGTTGGCCATCTGGATGTCTTCTTTGGAGAAATATCTATTCATGTCTGCTGCCCATTTTTTAACTGGATTATTTGGTTTTGGGTGTTGAGTTTTACAAGTTCTTTATACATTTTGGATACTAACCCTTGATCAGATATGTCACTTGCAAGTATCTTCTCTCATTCCATAGCCTGCCTTTTAGTTTTGTTGATTGTTTCTTCACTGTGCAGAAGCTTTTTATTTGATGTCTCAATAGTTTATTTTTGCTTTTGCGTCCCTTGCCTCAGGAGACCTATCTAGAAAAAAAGTTATTACGGCTGATGTCAAAGAGGTTACTACCTGTGTTCCCTTCTAGGATTTTTATGGTTTCCTCTCTCACTTTTAGGTCTTCCATCCATTTTGAACTTATTTTAATGTATGGTGTAAGAAAGTGGTCCAGTTTTATTGTTTTGCATGTAGCTGTCCAGTTTTCCCAACACCATTTGTTGGAGAGACTGTCTCATTCCCATTGGACATTCTTTCCTTTTTTGTCAGAGATTAATTGACCTTGTAGTTATGGGCTCACTTCCTGGTTTTCTGTTCTGTTCCATTGATCTATGTGTCTAATTTTGTGCCAGTATCTTACTGTTTGGATGATGACAGCTTTGTAATACAGCTTGAAGTCTGGAATTGTGAGGCCTTCAGACTTAATTATCTTTTTCAAGATTGCTTTGGCTATTTGCTCTCTTTGTGGTTCCAAACAAATTTTAGGATTGTTTCTTCTAGTTCCATGAAAAATGCTGTTGTTATTTTTATAGGGATTGCATTAAATCTGTAGATTGCTTTGGGTAGTGTAGACATTCTATTTGTTCTTCTCATCCATGAGCATGGAATGTCTTTCCATTTCTCTGTGTTGTCTTCAATTTCTTTCATCGGTTTTCAATAGTTTTCAGAGTACTGATCTTTTACCTCTTTGGTTAGGTTTATTCCTAGGTATCTTAATATTAGGTGCAATTATAAATGGGATTGTTTTCCTAATTTCTTTTTCTGCTATTTCAGTCAGTATTGGTATACAGAAATGCAACAGATTTCTGTCCATTTATTTTGTATGCTGTGAGTTTACTGAATTTGTTTTTCAGTTCTAGGAGTTATTTGGTGGAGTCTTTTGGGTTTTCTATATATAGTATCATGTCATCTGCAAATAGTGAAAGCTTTACTTCTTCATTATCAATTTGAATACCTTTTATTTCTTTTTGTTATCTGATTGCTGTGGCTAGGACTTCCAATGCTATGTTGAATAAAAGTGATGAGAGTGGACATCCTTGTCTTATTCCTGACCTTAGGGAGAAAGCTCTCAGCTTTTTAGGGTTTTTGTCATGAATGGATGTTGTACTTTGTCACATGCTTTTTCTGTGTCTATTGAAATGATCATATGGTTCTTATTCTTTCTCGTATTGATGTGTATAACATTGATAGATTTACAAATATGGAACCACCCTTGCAAACCAGGAAGAAAGCCCACTTGATCGTGATGAATGATTTTTTAAAATGTATTGTTGGATTCTATTTGCTAGTATTTTGTTGAGGATTTTTGCATCTATGTTCATCAGGGATATTGGCCTCTAGTTCCCTTTTTTAGTGGTGTCTTTATCTGTTTTTGGTATCAGGTTAATGTTGGAGTCATATAATGAATTGGAAGTTTTCCTTCCTCTTCTATTTTTTGAAATACCTTGAGAAGAATAGGTATTAACTCTTCTTTAAATGTTTGGGAAAATTTTCCTGTGAAGCCTGGACTTTTCTTTTTTGGGAGACATTCTATTACCAATTCAATTTCTTTGCTGGTTATCTGTTCAAATTTTCTATTTCTTCCTGTTTCAGTTTTGGTAGTTTATATGTTTCTAGGAATTTATCCATTTCTTCCAGGTTGTTCATTGTGTTGGCATATAGTTGTTCATAATATTCTTATTATTGTTTGTGTTTCTGTGGTGTTGGCTTTTATTTCTCCTCTTTCAGTTGTGATTTTGTTTGAGTTCTTTCTCTTTTTTCTTGGTAAGTCTGGTTTAAAGAGTTATCAATATTTTTTTCAAAGAACCAACTCTTTGTTTCATTGATCTGCTCTGTTGTTTTTTTAGTTTCTGTCTCATTTATGTGCGCTCTTATCTTTATTATTTTCTTCCTTCTGCTGGCTTTAGGTTTTGTTTATTGTTCTTTTTCTAGCTCCTTTAGGTGTAAGGTTAGGTTGTATATTTGAGATTTTTTTTCTTGAGGTTGGCCTGTATTGCTATTAACTTCCCTCTTAGAACTGCTTTTGCTGCATCGCAAAGGTTTTGAGCCATTGTGTTTTCATTTTCATCTGTTTCCATGTATTCTTTTTAAATTTCTCCTTTGATCCCCTGGTTGACCCATTTATTGCTTAGTAGTATGTTATTTAACTTCCATGTATTTGTGGCCTTCCCAGATCTTTTCTTGTGGTTGACTTCTGGTTTTATAGCACTGTGACTCCCTCTCTTTCTTAAGAGAGAAAGAAAACTAAGGCCCAGAAAGGAAATATCAATTGTGCAGCAAATTTGGGGCAGAGTCAGCCTTGTCTCCCAGTACTTTGTGATTCTAGAATTGTGTTGCAATCTCCTTACTTCCAAAATAGTCATTTATGGAACATATACTCTCTGCTCATCCATCCTTAGTATAGGGGTCCAGATATGCATATATCCTTGCCCTTAGTCTGATAAAGGAGGATACCTGGACAAGTAATAACATCACAGTGTTGAAAGACACATGTTAAATGCTGGAGTGGCGGTCTGAAACCCCAGACCCCAGGCCATGAGCCATCATCTCTGTCAGAGAAAACTGGGGTCGAGGGAGACTTGACAGTGTCAGAGGCATTTGAACTGCAATTTGAAGGATAAATAAGGGATTCGCTAGGAAATCAACACTATTGAGCATCCATTATAACATCACACGCCTTATCCCACTGAATCCTAAAAACATATCTGAAAAAGTTATTTTCAGATTCCCATTTCTACAGACGGGGAACTGAAGTTCAGAGAGATCAAATCACCTTCCCATGGGCACAGTGAATAGCTTGGACTTTATCTTGTAGGTACTAGGAAGCCAACAGACATTTTCAAAACCAGGGCGTAACCCAAGCTGACCGGAGACATAAATGCAGTGCCATATAGAAGCGGGAGAGTGGGCAGAGGCTGACAGTGGGGAGACCAGACTTAGGAAGCTGTTTCTAGAACCAGGTGTGAGTTGGGGAGGCCCTTGATGAGTCCAGTGGCAACAAAGTAGAGAGGAGGGGCTGAACTTAGAAGCATCTGTCAAGGGGCGCCTGGGTGGCTCAGTGGGTTAAGCCTCTGCCTTCGGCTCAGGTCATGGTCCCCGGGGTCCTGGGATCGAGCCATGCATCGGGTTCTCTGCTTGGCGGGGAGCCTGCTTCCTCCTCTCTCTCTCTCTGCCTCTCTGCCTACTTGTGATCTCTCTCTCTGTCAAATTGAAAAAAAAAAAAAACTCCTTAAAAACTCTCCTAGGTTCAGGGGACAGTCAAAATTCTTGCACTTTACAGTGATCACATTCTTTTTTTTTTTTTTAATTTATTTAACAGACAGAGATCACAAGTAGGCAGAGAGGCAGGCAGAGAGAGAGGAGGAAGCAGGCTCCCCACCAAGCAGAGAACCCGATGCGATGCGTGGCTCCATCCAAGGACCCCGGGACCATGACCTGAGCCAAAAGCAGAGGCTTCAACCCACTGAGCCACCCAGGCGCCCCTGGAGATCACATTCTTGAGGGCAACTGTCAACACACAATAACAAAAAAAATTAACTGCAGAGAATGCAAAATGTTAAAAAAAGAAAAAAAGCAAAAAGAGCTAAAAGATAAAGCGTCAGTTGTTGTTAGGAGAAATTTTAAATGGGAAAAAGTCCTTAACTGTAGGTGACTGGCTTCACCCCCTCCCTGGGGGACATTTGGCGGTGTCCTGGGACATTTTTGGCGGTCACAACTTCAAGGGATTGGGACATTTTTG
>ML108650.1:33795-48220 GCA_003697995.1 Taxidea taxus jeffersonii
ACAACTTCAAGGGATTGGGACATTTTTGGCTGTCACAACTTCAAGGGGTAGAGGCCAGGGATGCTGGTAAATATCCTACAGCTCCCAGGACAGCCGTCCATCTCACAGAATGATCTGGCCCCGAATGTCAGTAGTGCTGAGGCTGGGAAATTCTGAGATTCGGTAATGAGAGAAGGCCTTTCCAAGGAAGAGTGTATTGGAGCTGAAAGCGCGAGGATGCGAAGAGGCCCATCCTAAGGTTGCCTGACCTGAAAGCATTGTAGGCGGAGGGAACAGCATCTGCGAAGCCCAGAGAGTGGAAAGGGGCTTCATGCATTCAAGGGTCAGAAGAGAGACCTAGTGTCACCGGAAGGTTCTCAGGAGGGGAAATAATCCTGGCAGAAGCAGAGATGAGAGAAATGAGCGGCCGAATCTCATAGATTTTAAATGATCTTTCATTCTAAGAAGACCGGGAAGCCATTGAGCACATTGAGACAGGGGGAACGCCTGTTTAGATGTACACGTCACATTTTATTTTTATTTTTTATGTTTTTTAAAGATTTTATTTATTTACTTGACAGAGAGAGAGATAACTCACAAGCAGGCAGAGAGGCAGACAGAGAGAGAGGAGGAAGCAGGCTCCCCGCCAAGCAGAGAACCCGATGCATGGCTCGATCCCAGGACCCCGGGGACCATGACCTGAGCCAAAGGCAGAGGCTTTAACCCACTGAGCCACCCAGGCACACCACATGTCACATTTTAAACAGCTTACACTGGCCGTCAGGTGCATTGGGGGACACCTAGGCTTTCCTCGATCGGGGGTGAAGCAAAAGGAATGAGAAACATTCTGGAAACAGAGCTGGTGGCTCGTAAGAGAACCTGAAACTTAGGGGGAGGGAGAGACTGAAATCAAGGTCAGCTGCTGGGTCTCTCGCCTGTGGCACTGAGCGGATGGCTGTGGTGTTTACTGAGCTGAAGAACATCAGAAGGAACTGGGGGGGGCGGTGCTGGGGGCTCACTCTGGCCTTAGAGGTTTGAAATGCTGATTCTCTGTTGAGAGATGTAGGTCTACACAGCTTCGAAGGTGAGCCTAGAGCTCCTGGGGGTGGTCAGGGCAGGATTTGCAACCATGTTACATTGTAACACATTTGCTGGTATAATTCCTTCTTGCTGGCCTCCCTGCCTATCATCCTGCATGCAGATGTCTCCAGTCTGGGGCATTTTCTCAGGATCATTGCCAAGCCCAACACTGCAGTATTTTTAAAGTGTCACATCGCCCATGCCCCTGTTCGAATCGAATCACACTTTTAATTAAGTTTCTACTCAAAGGGGGAAAATATACCCTAGGGAATTGATCCCTGCCTGCAAAGCACTGGAATTTTCAGCGGCTTCTCCCTCTCTCTGCCTTCTCTTGGTCTCCAGTCCGTTCTCAAGAAGTGTAGTCTTCACCGACGATAGAAACTGTCACCTGAAATGCAGCAGAAGGGTCATGGGATTAGGGGAAACAGCCTAAGTGACCGAAATAGGATAGCTGTGTCGTCAACTTGGGCCAACCGTGGATTAGCTATGTGACCTTGGACAGGCACTCAGCTTCCTGTTCTTTGTAAAAATGGGAGATGGTAATCCCTGCCTCAGGCTAGTGTCCATGAAAATTGGACAAGATAACATGTCCTGGCTCTGGAAAGTGTTGTGCACATTTTATAAAATCCATCGTTTCCTGCTACCCCTATGGATCCCACCCTAGCCCCACCCCCCATCACATATCACATACGGTGGCCTCCTGACTGCTCTCCCTGTTTCTGCCCTTGTCCCCCTCCCCAAGTCTATTCTTAACAGCCAGAATGATGTTATAAAAATAAAAGACGTGTCATGTCACTTCTCTGCTCAAAATCCTCTTACACCTTCACATCCCACTCATGGTGAAATCCAGAGGCTCCAATCTGCCACTCTCCGCCTTTCCTGTCAGATTTCATTCCCCACTTATACCCCCTGCCCAGGCCAGTTCAGCCACACAGCCTTCCTGATATTCCTGGAACATACCAGTCAGATTCCCACCCCAGGCCCTTTGCACTTGCTGTTCTCGCAATCCGGATAGCCTTCCTGTCGGATAGCCACATGCTTCCTCCTGCATCCCTGGTCAATCTTTATTCAGATGCCTCCTTTTAGAGGGGCTTTTCTTTATCATCCTAACACAGATTGCCCCCTGTCCCATTCCCACCTGCCCCACATATTCCCTAACTCCCTCTAGGCTTTAATTTACAGTCTCTTCTCTAACATTTTCCCCATTTTTCCTGTGTATTATCTGTCTTCACCCAGTAGAAAGTGAGGTCACGGAGAGTGGAGATATTTAGCAGGGGTTCTGTTTTGTTCACTGTTGTATCCCTGGTACCTAGAATGCGGCTGGGCACACATTAGGCTCCGTAGTTATTTATTGTTAAAAGAACAGTCAAATTAGGAAATGCGAACTATTAAAATAACTTGCCCCATGTTACAGTTCTAGTAGGTGGCAAGCCTGAATTAGAAGCCAGGCTGTTTAGCACAAGAGGATACTGTGTTATCTAGACTGCTTTATTTCTCAGCTGAAAAGCTTAGATGATCATGCCTTGCCTGTTTCCATCCTGGGTGTTGTGAGAAGGAAAAAGAAAAAACAAACAAACGTATGTCGCCATCTTTGTCCATACGGGCTGTTGCAACAGAGCCACAGACCGAGGGCTTGATAAACAACAGACACTCATGCCTCACAGTTCTGGCGGCTGGAAGAGAAAAGTGCATTCTAGACCAAGGTGCGGCGGACGGACAGGGTGTCTGGTGAGGGCTCCCTTGCTGGGTCTGAGACGCCCCCTCCTCACACAGTGCTCCCATGACAGGGGAGTGAGGGGGCTCTGTAGGGTCCCTTTTATCAGGGCACTTACCCCATTCATGAGGAGGCTACTCACATGACCTGACTTCCTCCCCAAGGCCTCACCTGACCCCATCACGCTGGGGGTTAGGCGTCAACATACAGGTTTTGAGGGCATGCCAGCCTTCTCTCTATGGCAGCACTTCCCCTCAGGGAGCTCAGACACCCCTAGAGACCGCGTATCCAAGAATCCACTGGGGCTGTGCGAGAAGGGGCTGGTCACAGACGCTTCTGTCCCCAGGGCCACACCGCATGGGCTCACCTGCTTCAGAGGTGGATGGCTGTGTGCATGCCCCACGTGTGTCATGTCAGGTGGAGACTCCGGGTGTCTCTGTGCCTCCAGCCCTGGGCTTCCTGTGATCAGGCGGCTTAGCACCTGCCTGGAAATTACCAGGCCGTGCGTGGAGGGGGAGTCCGGGCGCGGCCACCCGCAGCCAGTGGGCATCGGTGGAGAAACGTCCCGGGTCCCGTCCTTCCTGGGATGACTCTGAGGCGCGGGCTACGTGGGTCCACAGAAGGGCTTTGCAGGATTACACCTGCTTGCCCGCTGGGGTGATGGGTCCGTGGCACACTCTGGCTGGCCTTCCCTTCTCTATCTCTCCATCTCTCCGTCTCTGTCTCTCTTTCCCCATCTCTTCCTCCGGGCTCCTAAGTCACTTCACAAGCATAATACCTGCTTCCATGCCCATGTCTCAGGCTCTGCTTTTGGGAAAACCCAAACTAGGAGAGTGAGTGCCTGCAAAGTGGGGGTGGAACCAGGCAGAAGTGGGTTCGTGGCCTGTGGATGGCCCTGAACTTCCTCACACCTCTTCAGCGAGAGGAGGCGATAATGTGCTCCCTGCCCGTTCGTCAGGGAGAGGGAGGGCTGTGTGCTCTTGTCCGTCCCCGTGTCTGGAACGTCATGGGCTATAAAATGGACGTTAATATTAAGGCGTGATTGGACATCCTCTTATTACGCATCTTTGTCATTCAGCGCAAGCTGTGAGTGTAAGGAAAGGGCAGGAGGAGGACGGATGGCTTCCGAAGCCTCATGATAGAGGGGAGTCCCTGTTTCTTTCCTTGGAGCCTGCCTGCCTCATCCATCCTTCAGTGTCTACACTCCTGATACGTTCCATTGCCCCGGTGCATTCATAGGTGTCATATTTGTAACTAACACTCACACAGAGTTTTCAACGTGGCGGAAACTGGTGTAAGTCCTTCACGTGGCTGTAAGTTCTTTATCCCTGTTTCACCACTGAGAAACGTGAAGCCCAGAGAGGCAGGCTAGCCTTCCCAAGGTCACACAGTTAAGAAAGAATCAAGCTGGACTTGGGTGGTCTGTTCTAGTGGCTCTTGGCAAGAGATCTTGTCCAAGAGGCAATTGGCTGCTCTTCCAGCAACCTAGGGGAGAAGAGACATCCTCGTGTCCTTATTTGGTAACCTTATAAATGATGCATTTGTGGCCTATTGGAGCTCCAGGAGCCCCAGTCTTGTCTTCTCTTGCAAAGGCTGGGTTGCCCTTCCCCACTCCAGATTTCCACCTCTGCTCCCACTCTGCGGCCTCCGGCTCCTTCCCCCGGCCAGCTGAAGCCCTCTGCAAAGAACAAAACCAGGGTATTCCTGTTGCGGGGAGAAGGCTGTAGTTTTATGAAGCTGACTGGCAAGGAACCACAGGGCTTAAATGACCAGGCTGTGATGGCTCCCGCCATCAGGCAGGTGGAGCGAGAATGCCAGACGGAAGAGGCCCACTGGCGGCAGCGACTGCGAGCTCTTCTCCTTGTCGGCGTGGTCTTACGTAGTGGATCTGAAGTGGAAAACGGGAATCTGAAAATTATAGGCAAAGAATGGCAATTAGTTTAACTAAAGCAAAGAGATGGGATTCAAAGAACCCAACATTTTGCTAAGTCAGTGCAAGGGGACAGTTTTACCAGGAAGTAAAAATAAACTCGAGTTTGTGTGCCCCGTGGAATATGTTATGTCTTTCTCCCTGCGTGTTTGTGGCTGTGTGAGGGCAAGAGCCGCACCGGGACCAAACTGCAGGGGGATGAGGGATCCCAAGGTGTGGAGTGGAATGGCCTCTTCCCGGCTGTGCCGACTGGAGCAGGTTTGGAATCCTCTCTGTTTTGGCATCTGAGAGTTAGCCTTTCCCGGAGGCTGATGCCGAGGATGAGGGGAGGAGGTCCACGTACACCCAGCATGGCACTGGGCAGGTAGCAAGGCTCAGAAAGCGATAACTGTCAGGACGACAGATTTATAAAGCCAGCAAAATCTCCTACTTGGTTTCAAGGATGGAGACATGCAGAAGGGATGACTATGTCTGGCTCTCTGATGGGTCTTTCACAAGCCGATGACATGAGGGGCCCTGGACGGCCGAGGTGGTTAAGCATCTGAATCTCGGTTCCGGTTCAAGTCATGATCTCAGGGTCCTGAGTTCGAGCCCCGCATCAGGTTCCGTGCTCTGTGGGGAGTCTGCTTGAGATCCTCTCTCTCCCTCTCCTCCCACCTCCCACTCCCGCTCTCCCTCCAAAATAAGCAAATAAATCTTTTTTTTTTTAAATGAAGTTGATGACATGACTTGTTTTGCCCAGTGAAGACTTCTGTCCACTATAGCATAATTGTTAAAGAATGCTGATCTTGAGGTCAGACAGAGGAGTCTTTAAATTTTCATTCTCTTTCCTGACCTAGGGCAACCACTTAGTCTCTCTGAATCTCAGTCTTCTCATCTGTAAATTGGGGGTAGTAGTAGTAGCAGCAAACCCATGAGGTTGTTTGAGGGTCTGTTGAGAAAGTGTCTAGAGAGCACATCACAGAACCATCAATAAATGTTATTAGTAATATAAACATGTACCCGTGCATTTGTTTTTTTTTTTAAGATTTTTAAATTTTTATTTATTTGACAGAGATCACAAACAGGCAGAGAGGCAGGCAGAGAGAGGGGGGGAAGCAGGCTCCCTCCTGAGCAGAGAGCCAGATGCAGGGCTTGATCCCAGGACCCTGAGATCATGACCTGAGCCAAAGGCAGGTCAACCCAATGAGCCACCCAGGTGCCCCTCCCCCCCGCCGTTGTTCATGAATGCTTACAGCATGTAAAAATATTTTTACCCAACAGAATCAATTTTGTTGGTTCTTCTGAAATCAGTAAGCTACCTCTAGGCAATTGGCCATGTGTGTCTGGGTTACCGTGGTGTAGGGAGAGGTTCTGAGGTCATGGTCAAGCTCGGGATGGGGGTTGCGGGGAAGTGGGGGGAGGACGCTCTGATTGATTAGTGATGTCTGTTCCTGGCATGGCTGTGGAGAATGTGGATGTCTTTAATCCCATACTGGTTTTGTGGGCTCTAGATTGTGGCTTTCTACTCATTTGCCCTAAGGAACATTGCACACTGCCTTTGAGGCTATGATGCTATTTGTGTTCAGTATCTCTCAGAAAGAATAAAATGATTCTTCCAATACTTATGGAGGGCCAGCCCTGTGACAAAGCACATAGAACTGAATGAGGCATTACCCCTTCTTCTGACGGAGCTCACAGTCTGATAGAGGAGACCCACAGGTAGGGAAGAACATATGCTGGGGAGGTCAGCAGGCCCCGCGAGGAAATCATCAGGAAATGCATTAATGCCTGGAACAGTTTAATCTGGGTGAAGCTGGTCGGGATGGGTGCTGGGATTGGGACCAGACAAGGGGAGTTGCCCAGGATAAGCAGGAAGGGCGGACCAGGCTGTGGCCCAGTGCAGGGAAGGTGTGGCATGTGAGAGAGCAAGGTGTGTTTGAGAAGGGCACCCACTGGGGTAGGGATGGTGGCCACAGCTGGAAATGAAGGGAAGATGTCTTAGAAAGGGAGTTAAGGGCCCAGCAAAGAGCCTTGGGTTTTGGACGAGGGAAGCTTCTCCCAGGGATTGGCTCCAGGCAGCGCCAGCAAGCAGGGCCCGTGAAACAAGGTCTCTTGGGGGTTCCCTTCTGCCTCTCCTCTCTTATTTCTATTCTGATGCACCTCTGTCTGTCTCTGTCTCCATCTCTGATCCTCCTTCCCCCTCCCTCCCCGTTGCTGCCTCTCTCTCCCTCCCCCGATGCCTCGATCTCTCAATCTCTGTCTGTCTCTTGGTTTCGCAAGTGTGGTTTGGACCTCTTTCTCCTTGTGAGTTTCTTTGGTCGCTTCGTGTTGTTTCGTCTCTCTTAGCAGGTGGGATCCTGTGGCATTTCTAAGTCTATTTTAAACACTTTGTAAGGCTTGATTTAAAGGAAAATCTGATTTTCACAGTTTGTACATTGATGCCTCCGGGGACTCTCAGTTCGATTATGTCCTGGAAAGGTCGTGACACAGCTTGGGCTCCAGGAGCCCTGAGAAGGCTGGACTGGTGATCTTTTGGCTCTTGCCTGCGGGACCACTGAGGGATCACAGGGGCCTGAGAATATCCAAGCTCTTTATCTCATTGTAGAGGGCCAAGTTGGTAATTTTTCCCAAACTTTCACTTTTGCATATAACTTACCTGGGGCATCTTGTTAAAATGCAGAATCTGATTCAGGGGATCTGTAGTAGGATTTGAGACTCTGCATTTCTGATGAGCTCCCAGGTGACGCCAGTGCTGGGATCCAGCAGCCACACTTCGAGGAGCCAGGATGCACGCAGCACATGGGTCATTTAGAATACCCGTCCTGCCACGAAGTGGTCTCATGTCCACTCGGCAGGCGGAGTTGCTCCTCCCTCAGCTCCTGTAGAGCCACAGAGCCTTCTGTCATAGTTCTAATAGGCTTCTTCCCATCTTAGAGCCTAAGGACCTCTGCCCTTGTCCTTCCATTGTACTGGGCACCATTTGGGGGCTTCCTATGGAAGAATGAAAACACAAAATAGAACCAGGCCAGTAAGTATAGTAAGACTCTTGCATGCCACGCACCATCACTGTTCCTTTCCTCAGTCTGGCCCTGCATGTTGCTAGAAAAAGCATGGCTGTTTTGTGGACAGGCCACCACACACACACACACACACACACACACCTCACCGAGCCTTGCCTAGTAGAAATGTGCTGCTCTCGGATCCTCTGAAGTCCTGGGCCAGCCCCTACATGCAGGAGATGTGGGATTTCCTCACTAGACCTTGTATGTGCAAGGGCTCTGTGTAACTTCCTCTACTTTCCATAACCTGTCTTTTTGTGCTTAAAGCCCCTACCCCTGGGATGGGCGTGGGCAGATATCTAGGACAGGCGTGCAGAAGATACTAGGTTTGGACCATTGATTCAAGTTCATTCAGTCTTGGCAAAGAGTCAGTCAACAGTCAAAGCCTTCTCGGTGTGGTCTGTGTCCTCTCTCCGGGACCCTCTCCTCCACCTCTTGAAGGTGATATCTGGGCTCATAAAGTTCAGATGTTTCAATGCCAAGAAGTGGTTTCTGTCCACATCCTATCCACTGCCCTTTCTGGCCTTTATTGTGGGGTTCTGGGCTTCCTTCTCCTTGACCTTGGATATTCTGTGCCCGTGTCCATGCAGTGACCACTGTGATGGTCAATCTGATGTGTCAACAGGACTGGGCTAGGGAGGCTGGACAGCTGGTAAAACACTGTGTCTGGGTGTGTCTGTGGCCGTGTTTCTGGAAGAGATTAACATTTGAATCAGTACACAGTGCACAGCGGACCACCTCACCGTGCGGTTGGGGACCATCCAGTCTGCTGAGGGCCTGAACATAAGAAAAGGGGGGGGTAGGGGGTATAGGGAATCTGTTGTCTCTGCTCGAGCTGAGACATCTGTTGTCTTCTCCATTTACACATCAGTGCTCCTGGTTCTTGGCCGTTGAGACTCAGGCTAAATTATAGGGTCAGCTTTCCTGGGCCTCCAGCTTGCAGATAGTGGATTGTAGGACTTCTAGGCCTCTGTAATCACATGAGCCAATTCCAGTAATCAACCAGCCTTTCTCTCTCTCAGTATCTATCTACCTATAGGTAGGTAGATAGAAAGCAAAATAGATTTCTTTGGAGAAACAAAACCACTAGGAGCTGTGTCTGTGGATACAGATGTATCTTCTGTTAGGATGTCTGTTTAGGTTCTGTGTCTTTGGAGGTCACTAATACATCTATATTGGTATAATATAGATCGATCTATATTAGATTGATCAGTCTATTGATCTGTCTATATACAGAAAAAGGAAGACTGTTGTCTCATGAAGGGTGCTGGGAGCCCATTGTGGAAGTCAAAAGAGGAAAGTTGCTCCCTTCTCTTTGTGCTCCTGCCCTGACTGTCCCAGTGCTTCCCAAGGCGGCAGGTGGCCCTGCTGAGGAGAGAGGACACTTGCGCATGTCATGACTGGTTGTGATCACATCTGGTTCAGGGCCTAAGTCAGAGCCGCAGATCCGTCAACATGACCTCCTTCCGTCACTGCAGAAGATGCAAGATGGCTTCGGTTTCTAGAAACTTGGATCGGTCGTGAAACCCATCCAAATGGAACGAGCTCTTCTGAGGGAAGAGGCAGGGAACGAGTTCTGTGTCAGAGTCTAAAACCTAGATCCTGAGAAAGGGACCCAAAACCTATGACTTCCGGCAGCTGTGACCATGCTGCCGTGGGGCCTCAAGGGTGCTGGCTTCACCACCATGCCTGTTCATTCTTCCTTTATTGGACATTCGATGGCTCCCTGTGGAAGAGCTGCCTTTACTCACCCCAGCACGCAGCATTGGCCTCACTCTGAAATTTGTCGTTGGTTAGGGGACTCCTGTTTCTAATTCTCGGTTCCTGGAGGCAGAGTTAGCCAGCCCCTCTCATGGCTTCTCAGTTCTCCAGCTGGGATTTCTGGAGGCCACTGGGAGGCCGCTTGCATTTTCTCTGCCTTCCAACCCTCTGCTCTGTTGACGGCTCATGAATGAACAAGCAGCAGCATTTCCCTGCTGGCAGGGGCTCCCCGCTACCGTGGGGCACTCACCCTCAGCAGAGGCGGGCCGGTGTTCTGAGAAGACCGCACCAGCTGTGGACGGCAAGGTGGATGCTGGGCTTGGCTCTGGCAGCTCAGACTCAGAACACTGAGCTGAACCATCCGAGGCTCCTCCGGGAAACAGGTTGTGCAAATCTCTCTTCTCCCTGTCTGGGCTCATGCATATTCATCAGTAGAACAACTCCAGGCCGAAGATAATGACTCATGCAGGAAGCGCCATTCTGAACATTATTATCTGGGAGTGACAAATGAATTTCTAATTTAACATGTGTATTGCACAAATAGATCACAAGAACTTTAAAGTCAAAAGCATCCTTTGGAGTCATGCAACTTCTGTTGTAATGTAGCGTAAAATGATAGAGGATGAACATCTCCCCACTGGTGGGCTGTGCAGAGCTGTTCCCTTCAAAGCAGAGGAGAAATGAAAGGGGGTGTGATTTCAGACACCGCTAGAGTCCACAATAGAAGCCAATAATAATGGCCAAGAACGGAACAACAGTGACAACAACAAAGAACCCGCCACTGGCACGAGCAGCATCCTTGTTTCGAGTGATTACTTGGGGTTGAGCGGAGTCCTCCTCCCCATCCCCCCATCCCTGCTGACAACAGAAATGCAGTGAAGGCCACTTGGGTTCATCGGTTGCTCGGTAAGAATCAGAGGGCAGGAACCGTGAGGCGACACTGAGGAGGGAATGGGGGAATTTATGTGAGTTGCATTGCAGGACCAGTTTCATGTTGAAATGTTAATTTATAGCATGATAATGTGATAGCTCCGCTATCTGCCCGTCGGCAAAGATTGGCCACTTCCAGCTTGTCAAAGCTGACAGTCAAGCATGAAATGGCTACTGTCGAGGAGTGGCAGCTCTTTGAAGACTAAGTCTTAAGCCATTTCTTAGCGTTCTGTATCCCTGTCATCACTGCCCGCTCCCCATCCCTCTTCTTTCCAACGGCGAGAATAAACCGCCTTCCCAACCCTTCCCATACTGGAGCAGTCCTCCAAGGCCCATGGAAAACTGATGGTCTTCTGGAAACCTGGATATCTGCTCTTGGTTTTGCTTTCCTGAGCTGATAGTGACATTTTTGATGCTTACTAGATACAAGGAACTGTGATCAAGCACATGGCCTTTATGACCTCATTAAATCTCACAACGATTGATGACAAAAATGCTAGTATCCCCAATTTACTGAGGAGGAAACTGGGCTCTCAGAGGCTAAGTCACACATTTAAGGTCACGTGAACAGCCTGTGATTGGCAGAGGAAGGTGTAGAGCCTGGATCTGCTCGACTTTAGGGACCACCCTCTTTACTATTAAGCTCTAGAGGGGGGTGTCCTTTGAGGGATGATTGAACAAAGCTTGATCAAATGCAGCGCTGGGGCAGGACCTCCCTTAGAGCTGGTCAGTCAGGTCCCCTGGACTCCTCCACCTGCTTTCCACTCTGTGAGATGAGATGCTGACAGGGCCAAAGACAGGTGCCCATCTGGGCCCCATATTCCCTCTCCGCCATGCTAGGGAGGACCGGGCTTTAAAACCTCACCACTCAAGCTCAGCAGAAAAGCTTTTGCTGTTTCCTCAATAGTCTCAGCTCTGATTGTATCTCCTGCCTCAAATTAAACCAGTCACTGAGGTCAGGGGATGTGGTACTCCGATCGACCGGGCCGAGCCATTACTTACTGTGGAGGTATGGATGAGGTCCTCGCGCCCTGAATGATGTGGTCTGAGAGCAAGAGAAAGGTGGTGGTTGCTCTCAGCACAACTGGGGCATTGTGGCCCGAAGAAGGGGAAAGATAGGTTGACCAGACAAAACCAAGAGGTGTCAAGAGACACTTGATAGGTCTCTCTGCCTCTCAAATCCCCTGGGTCCTAGAGGTCATAGGAGAGAGAGAGAGAGAGAGAGAAATTTCAGGAAGGACACAGGAGGGAACAGAAAATAATAGGGAAGGATAGAAGGATCCTTTCAGAGTGGTTTGCTCACAGATGGAAACACAGAATTCGAGAGGAACAAGAAAGATTTCTCTTCAGCGCCTCAAGAGGGAGAGAACACGCAGGAAGAAATGCTTTAAAAGCCCAGCCATGTCTGAGTCCCCCTTCCCGTATTGCACAGGCCGGTGATCTTCGGGTTTTGTCCTGCAGATACCCAAAGCTCTGGGAGGATTCCTCAGGCTCTTCCAGAGGCAATTACAAAGCGGAATCTGGAGAAAACTCAGTGGGGGAAGCCCAGACCCCTGTTGGCTTCGTTCCCATCTCCCGTCTTTTCTTTTCAGTACATTTCTACATAAGACCTTGTTTGAGGGACAAAATGCATTCTGCCAAACACTGCTCTACACCACGATATTCTCAAGAACAAGGTCCTTTTGCTTACCTCAGTCTCCTCGGTGCTGAATGCAGTGCTGGGCACATAGTACAGACCCAACCATTGTCAGACTGTCAGGTCGACCCGGAAGTGCTGAGTGACAACCAGGGAAAAGCAACAGAATAAAATTGTGACTGTAAAATCTTAAACCATGGAAAGGATTCTAAGGGCTTTTGGGGGCACACGGAGAACTGGCGATGGCCTTCATGATAGTATGACCACAAAGGCTTGTGTACGAAGACCGATGAGTACTTCCTGCTGTCTTTTTGGCTGTGACACGGCTCCAACTGAAGAGGCAAATGTTTGTGATGGGCCACATTTATCAAGAGCTAGGTGTTTGTGCATTAACTCATTTAACTCTCCTAATGGCCCCACGAGGCGGATGCTCTAATTATTTTGCTTACTTCACAGGCTGGAGAGATTAAGTAAGTTGGCCAAGGTCATGCCTCTAATAGGACTAGGCCAGGGTATAAATCCACCTGTCTGATTCCAAGGTCACGGACCTTAACCACTCTTGCTTACCACATGAGAGTACATTTCTCTTGGTCCTGCAGAAACACCTACTGGTTTCGAGTTCAGGCGGCCAGTGAGAGAAGCACTGATGAGCTCAAGTGATGGATGAACCTTTGTAGGAATCGTCTCTTTATCAAGGAGCAAAGACCTTGGGGAATGAGGAGACCCTTCAGATTCCTCAAGGGCCCCTGGGGGAAGGAGGGATTTGCTTTGTTCTGGGGAGTTTCATGGAAGAAATAGAAATATCTCATCTTCTTCAAGTAGACAGATTTCCGTGTTGTATGAAGGACAAGCTTTCTAGAATGGTGCTCCTCAAGGGTTATTGGGCACGAGAATCTCTCCGAGAGCTTGTCAGAACACACATCATGGACCCCACACCCAGAGACTCTGATTCAGTAGGTCTGGGGTGGGTCCTGACCATTGGCACGTCTAACAAGCTCCCGGATCCTGCTGTTCCCCGGACCACTGTGCTGAGTAGCAATGCCCCTAGGCCAAGGTTGAGCAAACTTTTTCTGTAAAGGGCCAGAGAGTATCACAGCTGTTCACCTCTGCCATTGCAGTGCAGTCGCAATTACAGACAATGTAAATAAAGGAGCACGTGTTCCAATAAAACTTTATTTACAAACGCAGGCGGCCAAGCCCTGGTGCATCAGTTAGGCTTCTGAGCTGACAGCAACAGAAATCAGTGTTTAGTTTAATGAGGCAAGGAGTTTATTACCTCACCTTGGGCAGGATCTCACTGAGCCCATGCGTACCATGGGCCTTTGCCTCGTCCAGTGTTCCTGACGCTTTAAGAATACGCAAAGTCCCCTTTCTGCCAAGTCTGATCTCTGATCTCTGATGCCTCACCTGCTGTCTTTTCTCTCATTTGGAAGGCAGCAAACAGGGATGGGTTCCGTCTCTGCCTGTGTGGTGTCTGATTCACACGAGCGGCCCCTCCATTTGAAGCCGGAAGATGTCTATACACATGTGCCAACCTTCTGTGTCGCTCACATCAGCAGTATCTGCCCCGGGCTAGAGCTGATAGATCCGGACAGGGTGCAAAATGCCCGGGAGAGGTTCAGACCCAGCCAGCCAAGTCATCAAGTCTAGATCGAGGAGCCTATGACTGAGCCCAGCTCAGGGCCAAACTCATGTTCCCCGGATGCCAGAAAATCCCTTTCTCCAAGAAGGGAGGCTTTACCAAATTTGATTTAACTCTTAGTTTGAGATAACAGCGGCCGAGTAACACTCTGTTGGTTATAGTGTCAAAGCAGAAAATCCCACAGGTGGCCTCTTGGATAAGAGCTGGGACCTGTTCCATGAGAAGAAACGAAAATGTGTTCTCTCTGCCCTTATTCCTTGGGCCAGCCCCCCGTAAGCGGTGTCAGACACAGGCCTACCCGTACCTGCCCACACAGGTGGGCACGCACGCACACGTGCACCCATATCCGATATTCGTCACGCACACTCCTGGAATGTCCGGAGAACCTGGCCTGGAGGCCATGGATTCAGAAGCATCCCGGAAATTACGCCGCAGCCTGGGGCAGGCGGAGCGGCCGCGGTGGCCACCCCGGGCCGGGCACCCTGGTCTAACCTCTGGCACTGGGCATGGAATGCTGTTCGAAGCAGCCCTGCCTTTCTTGCCTCTGGAAGCAGAGCATTCCTGCTGCCCCTCTTTTCAGTGAATTCCCCTGGCAACCAGCTTCCACTTCCAAGTCTTGCACGGGCCCTGCTGATTGGCGGGGGGTGGGGGGGACTTGCACGAGCCCTGCTGATTGGCAGAAGGACTTGCACGGGCCTTGCTGATTGGCGGG
>ML108651.1:0-17466 GCA_003697995.1 Taxidea taxus jeffersonii
GTTTTAAAAATCTTGGTTAGGTTCCACAGATTCTTTGAAACATCTATGAAAAACCTCCATGCACTAAATTAAAAAAAATCACCAAGACAAGCTAATGCTATTAGCAGGAATGGAACTTTATAGAAAATTCTTTAACTTAGGTGGTTTTTAAAAATTTATCTGAATCCATTCGCACTGCATGGAGTTGATTGGGAGGGAAAAGGATTACTAACCGCCAAAAGATTGCCTTTTTTTGTGTACGACCAACAGCTACAAAACCAAATGCTAGGCCTTGTTTAGAGGTTTTACTCCTTGACAAAGCCTCAATTTTTCTTTTAAAGAGCTGATCTCTATTTTACGTCCTCTGCATTTTGGACGGAATCTTGCAACACTTGGGCAACAATCTGATTAAAACCCCTATGCTCCTCCTCCGCGGGTCTCTCTCGCCGTCTAGTCCTCGCCATTGATCTGAAAGCTAAGGTAGCTGCAGCTTCCCCCGGAGCGCGCCAGGTCCGACCGACTTCCGGCCAGGCCAGAGCCAGACGCCCCTCCCTCCCCCAAGAGCGCGAGATTCATCGCAACTTTCCCGCGAGGCCGCGGCGAGGCGCGGCACCGCTCGCCCAGCCCCAGAGTGCACTGCGGGTCTGGAGCGCGCGAGCGCCGCTCCACTGCCGAGCGACCGCGGGAAAATTCCAAAAAAGTCAAACAAAACAAAAAACCAGTACGGGGCAAAGCCAAATTTGCAAGCCACAGAACCCGGGCGGAGGCGTCCTTTCTGCCACTGCCCAAACTGCTGAAGCAGCTCTGGCGCAGACCACCCGGTAAGAAAGAGGCCGCAGAACGAGAGCGAGGGCGGCTGCTTCCCTCGGGGGTCTGGCCGACACGTCAGCCTGGGGATGGGGGTGGGGAGGGGGAGCGCAGGGAGGGAAGACTCGCGAGAACGCTCGCCGGGCCTTGTGCGTCTAGGTGGATGAGCGGAGCCCCCGCCGCGTGCTGGGGGTGAAGAGGGGAGGTGGGTAGAGTTTTGAGGTGGCGCCAGCCCGCGGAGGGGCGGGGCGGGGGCAGAGGGCGGGGCAGGCCCGGGGGTGGAGCCGGCGCAGGGGTCACGCGGAAGGGAGCCCCCAGAGCGGTGAGACCTGGGAGTGGGCGTTTCGGGTCTTTTTGTTCAGTGAACGCTGGCAGCTATGTCTGCTTAAAAGGAGAGGTGCAAAGGTGAATTTCTTCGCCCCGGATCCGTGGGAGCTGTGAGGAGTTCGCTTCTTCTAACCCATCACCCTCTACAGATGGCCGCTTGCTTTCCGTCCCCCTGCCCCCAGGGCGCTGGGAGGGGGCGAGGCGCTTACCCCTTCCCGCCCTCCGGGCGCTTCATCGCGCGCGGGGAGGAAGGCTCTGATCCGCGGCCGTCTACCCGCAACAGTCCTTCTTTGACCGCCGGGCCAAATTGCGTCCAAATCCCTGAGAGATTTTTGGGGGGGAGGTGGTGTTTCTTGGCTTGCTTTTTTGTATTTACGTGGGCGCTTTTACAACCATGAACCTCCTCTGGTCATGTTGTATAGCTTAGAAGTCTGATGGAGGAAAAGATCGGGACTTTTTGAAACATGAGAAATTTGGGACCAGAATTTTTAAGGAAAAAGGCCGAGGACTTTTCTGGCAAAGACCTGTAGGTGCCAGTGCTTTTCTCCTAATCTGAAACTGTTGGAAGAATCCCTGGCTGCCGGTTTCCTAATAACCTGCCCATTTAGTGCATGTTAACTGTGATGTGATTGACTTACCATTTATCACACGAGGAGGGCACTGTTGGGCCACCCAACTTCAGCTATTTATGGATGTCACTCACCTTCAGTGGTGTGCCGCTCAATCTTAAAACTACAACTTCTCATTATTCCCTTGAAGAGGGGAGGAAAGGTTACAAATGACTGAATTCATACTATGTGTTGGGATCATTTATTACATAGGTTTAGATAGAAAACATGTTCATTGTGACTTTATCCATTAAACTTAAACGTTTCAATTATAATGGACTGTGCGCGATTCACAGGGAAAGAAGCATTTATATGCATCAAAACAGAAACTGCTCCCCAGAGTTAAAGTTAGGTCCTGCTTGTTTAGAATTGGGCTAATTTTACTTTACTGTGCATTACATTTTAATTAATCTTTTTCATTATTCAGTCGTATTTCTCTTGATTTCTTGAAAAACATTTACTAAGGTTCCAGAAAAGAAAGGCAAAGTATTTTGGAATTTTTTGTTCTCTAATGAAAAGCATTAACTGGGTGTAGAAGATGTGTTGCTGCATGTATGTGAAACTGTGCATGTACATTTAAAAATAAATAGTATTTTAAACCAGTTCCATATTTCAGCAAGTAGTTCCAATAACAATTGTACGAATTATACAGATTTTGTATTTATGAAAACCAGCTTCAAGAAGGCCAGGCTGGCCAGTAGAAAGTTGGATTGATTACCTAGGCCACATGGGTAGAAAAATCTCACATGGTGTGGCAGTTCCAAATTGGTGGTGGTGGAGCCTCAAAGCAGGCTGGAAATCAGTACCAAATGGATTTATAAAATTTTAGGTTGGGGTATGTATATTCTCTGTTCTTGTGTATGGATCCTGAATGACTGACTTTAATATGAAAGAACACCTATGGGAGAAGTATTTTGAGTTAATGGTGCTTTAATAAAAATGTAGAGAAGAAAAAACTTAATTTACCAGAAAAGTTAGATAATGCTACAAATCTTGAGCATTTTATTTTCTACTACTACTTTCTTTTTTATTACTCTGTTTGGAAGAGATCTTGCAGTGTTAACTGATCCATTCTCTTAGGCTCTTCATAAGTTCTGCTAGGTATGCAGAAATCATTTCCCTCTTAAGGTCTCTGATACAAGAATATCTGTAATCTTCCTGGTACCTTTCTCTAGTTATAGGGAAGCCAAGTTCATATGAAAATCACCTTTTTGACTCTCTATACTCTGTTTTCTAAAGAATTAAGTAATTTTTAGTAAATTTAGGTTTTTGGAATTGTGCAGTGATTACTACAGTTCATTTTTTGAACATTTATACCACACTAACAAGTTTGCACATGCAAGTTTATAGTTGATCCTAGCTGTGGCTTTCAGGTGGCAATCAGGCAACCGTTGGTTTGTGTTCTGTCCCTATAGATTAGCCTTTGGGCATCCATATAAATGGATTCATAAAGTAAGTGCTGTCTTATCTCTGGCTTCTTTCACTTAGCATGATGTTTTTGAGATTTATCCATTTTGTAGCATGTATCAGTAGTTCTTATTTATTGCCGAATAGTCTCTCATTTTATGGATATATCGTATTTTGTTTATCTGTTAGTCTGTGGAGTTGGTGGACACTTGAGTTACTTCTACTTTTTGGCTATTAGGAATAATGTTGCTGTGGGCATTCATGTGCAAGTCTTTGGAAATATGTTCTCATTTTTCTTGGATAGATACTTATGAGTGGAATTGCAAGGTTGTATCATAAGTTCATGTTTAACTTTTTAAAGAAACTGCCAAACTTTTCTAATAGGGCTGTAACATATTATATTCCCACCAGCAATGTACAAGAGTTTTAATTTTTCCAGAACACCATTTATTGTGTCTTTTTAAAATAGCCATCGTAGTGGGTGTGAAAGTAGTATTTCATTGTGTTTTATTTTATTTTATTTTTTATTTTTATTTTATTTTATTTTTTAAAAGATTTTACTTATTTATTTGACAGGGAGAGAGACAGTGAGACAGGGAACACAAGCAGGGGGGGTGGGAGAGGGAGAAGCAGGCTTTCTGCTGAGCAGGGAGCCTGGCAAGGGCCGATCTCAGGACCCAGGGATGTCCCTCATTGTGGTTTTAATTTGTGTTTTTCTGTTGGCCAATGATGTTGAATGTATTTTCATATGCATATTAGCAATTTCTTTATCAGTTTGAAATATCTATTGATCCCTTTTGTCCATTTTTTAATTGGGTTATGTCAGCCTTTTAAAAGTAAAAGGTAGGTGATTCAGGCAGCAAAATCAGATTTATTTAGGAACAGCAGAGGAATCGTAATTCAGGACAAGCAAACTGTGGTGAACCGTAAAAGTCCTGAGAGCAAAGTAGGCATGTCCTTTTTAGAGGAAAGGAGAGAGTTTGGGAGGGTCTGTTTTGAACAGAAATTTAATGGAAGAAAATGAGAATTTGAAATGGTGGCAGCTTCTCATTGGCTGTAGGTGAGGGCAGCTTGTTGTTGCTGGGCGGAGAGCAAACCTTCTTCTTACTGCTGGACTGTGTAAAGCTGGGACGAGTGATGTGGGTGTGAGTCATCTCATCATGGTTTCAAAATTTCAATTTTGAGTTAGATTTCTTTAACACCTTTTCAAACCTTTCTCAGCCATCTGTTGTTCCTTGTTAGAATTGTTTTATCTTTTGGTGCCAGGAAGGACCTTTCCTGTACCTCATGTCCCACAGCAGAGGGAGAACTATCAGGTATTTTCCATTCAAAGTCTGTATCTTATCAAGGTTATAAGCATCGGAGATCTCTTTAAGTGTTGAGGCTGCATCACCCTGTTGGGTATGTCCTTTCTACAAGGTTTTGACAGACAACAGGTACAAAGCTTAAACATGATTATACAGAATGATATGAGGAGCAGAATAATGACATCAGTTTCTATAATAGTCCTGAACCAGGAGCCCAGACCTGAAAGTGACTGGCTAAAGAGCGAAGCACCCTAGATCTTAAGGTGGAATTTATCATAGCTCATGTATTCCCTAATTTTATGTGATTGGGTTTCCACTTTGGAGAATTTATCCATGTACAACAGGTGGTGTTTGCTATTGCATAAATGTTTCCTTTTGCAGCAAGTAGGTAATCAAAGGCTGTATGCATAACTCAAAGATACTGTGGGTTCAATTCCAACACTGTAATAAAGCGAATATTACAGTAAAGTAAGTATTGCAATAAGGCGAGCCATGTTTTGGTTTCCCAGTGCATATAAAAGTTAGGTTTATACTATACTGTAGTCTCTTAAATGTATGATAGCATTATGTCTTAAAAAATACATACCTTAATTAAAAAAGACTTTATTACTAAAAATTGCTAACCATCTGAGCTTTCAGCAAGTTATAATCACTGATCACAGATCACTGTAACAAATATAATAATGAGTAAGTTTGAAATAGCATGAGAATAACTAAAAGGTAACACACAAAGTGAACAAATGCTTTTGGAAAAATGGCTCTAATAGACTTGTTTAACTCTGGGTTGTTACAGACCTTCAGTTTGTGAAAAAAAAAATGGAAGTATCTGTGAAGTGCTATAAAGTGAAGCACAGTTAAATAAGGAATGCCTGTACTTTAGCAAGTGACCAAGTGTTTGTTGTTGGGCTGCTGTTGTCTTACGGTGGGCTTGGCAAGTGTTCCCAGTTCAGAGAGAGATTTCTAGTCATTTGTTCATTTTGTCCATTGTCATGAAGTCCACAAAAAGGGTGAGTGCCCTTCTGATGGAGGCAAATCCAGAGTCACATTTACCTCCTGGGAGTTACCTTTTTAATGTGGCAATGAAGTTTTAGTTGGGAAAACCTATGTGAGGCTTCAGATTTATTGTGGATGTCTGTGGGGGCAGTTAGAAATCCAAGTGGACATTGGCTGCCCCTGGTGGTCTAAATATTCATGGGCACAGTGAGAGGCCCAGTGATTCACCACAGACAAAATAAAACCACATACTGCACATAGGACTCCTACTGTGGTTTGATTACTAATGTATTAATTGGGATTATTCAGTTGGCCCTTTTGAGCCCAGGGTCACTGGTTTTTAGGGAATAATTAGGGAGAAACTGTCTTGTTCTGTGGACTTGGTTCTTTTTTTTTTTTTTTTTTTTAAAGATTTTTATTTATTTATTTGACAGACAGAGATCACAAGTAGGCAGAGAGGCAGGCAGGCAGAGAGAGAGGAGGAAGCAGGCTCCCCGTGGAGCAGAGAGCCCAACGTGGGGCTCGATCCCAGGACCCTGAGATCATGACCTGAGCCGAAGGCAGCGGCTTAATCCACTGAGCCACCCAGGCGCCCCTGTGGACTTGGTTCTTGAAGGCTGTACAGACGGGGTTATTTTGCTACAGGAAGCAGCTATGAGGTAGTAGTGAGAATGGGGAACTGTATGAGTGGAATGGGTGTAATTAGTTGTATTGAGAGTTATGATGGGACAGATCAAAGCAAGGTAGGGAAAACTTGTAGAAACTGTTGTAGAAATTTGACTCAGAAAGAAATATCCTCCCCGTCCTCCCCTCCAGCAACCCTCAGTTTGTTTCCTATGATTAAGTCTCATGGGGGGATGGGGTAAAAGAGTGATGCAATGAACACTGGGTATTATTATAAGACTGATGAATCACTGACCTCTACCTATGAAACCAATAATACATTATATGTTAATTAATTGGATTTAAATTTTTTTTAAAGTTTGCTTGGAAAAAAAAAAGGAAAGAAATCCCCTGAAGAATGAGGGTATAGTTAGTGGTTGCATTGGAGATGAAGGCAAAGTTGGCTGCAGGGAAGACTAGAAGTTCACAGCTGTCGCGGACAGATCCGGGTTTCTGATGACTGATCCAACAGTGAGAAATTCGTCCCCTTTTGCCAGGGAAAGGGAAATGAGTGGTGTCTCTCCCAGTCGGACGGGGTGACCTGATGGGGTGGAAGCCAGCAGTGTGGGTGATGAAAGGATTCACCTGAGGCAGAACAAAGGTGATAGAAATTTATTTAATACACTCAGGGAAGCAGCAGGTAAGATAGCAAAGGAGAGATTGTCTGCCCTGAGGTAGTGGGTTTTTAAAGGTGGAACGTGAGGAGGTATGGGGACATGGGATTTTCCCTTTTTTGATAACGGTGCCTGGTTGTAAGTAGCCCTTTGGTCAGTTAGGGCTTGTGGGTATTTGGAGGTGGGTGGCCATGTGGTTGCTCTGGGCCCTTTTACATTGATCAAGTTTCCATTGCTCAAACCTTTTGGCCAAAAATGGCTTCTACAAAATGCAGACAAGGGCATTGTCTCTTCAGCATAGAGAAGAAAATAAGTTGAGAAAAAGCAGAAAGGGGAGAATGTACAGGTCTACCCTCATCATCTTGGGGAAACTCTGCTTTAGCTGTTGTTTACTTCAGTTCCTGGAAATCTTTAATTTTAGGTCACCATTTGGTGTGCATGTTTAGTCTGGGTTTGAGGGTTTCTTTAGATAAGACCCATGGATCCAGGAGTCAACTCCATGGAATTTTCTGGCATAAGAATTAGTAATTACCTTTCTAGTGTGGTTGAAGAGTGTTTTTGGAGTTGTCCTTTCTAATAAATGAAATCCCCAGGTTACAGGGTATTGTGCTTGGGGTCTTCATCTCCTGGAAACATGTTGTGAAAAGATTGTTCTGTTAGTGCATTACTGTTTTCAAGGGATGTAATTAGACCTTTGCAATACTGAAGTATATCTCCTTTTATTAGGTGTGGGTCAAAAAATGTTGAAGCTGGATGCATAGGGCACTCAGTAACTATCTCAAAGATGAGAATTTGTGGATTCCAAGGGGGTGGATCTGAGATTAGGGAGGACTAAGGCAGTTCTTTTGGCCATGGTATTTGAAAGTTTTCCACAAATTTTACCAGTTGAGTTTTGATTTTGCTGCTGGTTTGTTCAGTTAGTCCTGAAGACTGAGGATGATAAGTGAAGGAAGGATGCGAAGGATGATAATTGACACTGCAAATGCTACAGAGCCGGCCAAACATCACAGATTCACCATGATATTTGACCAATAAAATGAGTTTCCTGGTCACTCTAGGGTTTAAAAGGGGTTCCTCAGATAGCGATGATTTTTTTTTTTTCCCAGTTGGATTTTAGCTACTGAAGAGGAAAGTTGCTTGTCTGCATATAAAGGCTTTGGCCCAGTGGGAAGACGTATGAATCATTGCCAAGACATATTTATACCCATGAAATGGAGGTAGCTGAATAAAGTCCATTTTCCAAACCTTGAATGCTTCATTTGGCAATTTAAAGTGCCCAGGAGCAGTGAGGATAGGTTTCCCTGGATTGTGTTTTGGGCAGGTGGGGTAGTCAGAATAGGCCTTTTTTGTGGCTTTGTTAGTATTTCCCCACTGGTATTGATTCAGAAACCTTATCATTTTATCCATAGATCACTGGTTTAGTGCATGTACAGTGGTCAAAAATGGGAACTTTAAAAATAAACTCAAAATGGATTAAAGACCTAAATGTGAGACCTGAAACCATAAAATTCCTAGAAGAAGTTTCTTTGTAATTTCTTTGACATTGACCATAAAAACATTTTTCTAGATATGTCTCCTGAGGCAAGTGAAACAAAAACAAAAATAAACTATTGGGAATATATCAAAATTAAAAACTTGCACAGTGAAGGAAACCATCAACAAAAAAAAGGCAACCTACTGAATGAGAGAAGGTATTTGCAAATGGCATATCCAATAAGAGGTTAATATCTGAAATACATACAGAGGTTATACAATTGAACACCAAAAAACAAAACAAAACAAAACAAAAAACAAAACCCAATGAAGAATGGGCAGAGGACCTGAATAGACATTCCTCCAAAGAAGACATACAGATGGCTGAAAGACAGGAAAAGATGCTCAACATCACTAGCCATCAAGGAAATGCAAATCACACCCCCCCCCCCCCCCGTGGGATATCACCTTACACCTGTCAGAATGGATAAAATAAAAAAGACAGGAAATAACAACTGTTGATGAGGTTGTGGAGGAAAAAGAACCCTTGTGCACTGTTGGTGAGTATGCAGATTGGTGTAACCATTGTGAAAAACAGTATGGAGTTTCCTTGAACATTTTTGAAAAAATATTTATTTATTTGATAGAGACACAGCAAGAGAGGGAACACAAGCAGGGGGAGTGGGAGAGGGAGAAGCAGGCTGTCTGCTGAGCAGGAAGGAAGCCTGATGCAGGACTCTGTCCTGGGACCCTGGGATCAAGACCTGAGCTGAAGGTAGCCGCTTAATGACTGAGCCACCCAGGTACCCCTCGAAATATTAAAAATAGAATTATCACATCATTCAATAATCCCACTGCTTCTATTTACCCAAAGAAAATGAAAGCATATATATTTTGAAAAGATATATACACCCTATGTCTATTGCAGCATTATTTACAATAGCCAAGATATAGAAATAACCCATGTCCGTTGATAGATGAATGGATGAAGGTGTTGTACACACACACACACGAATATTACTCAGCCATAAAGAAGAGATCTTTCCATTTACAATAACATGGATATACCTAGAGGGTATAATGCTCAGTGAAATAAGTCATGCAGAAAAAGACACACATGTGATTTTACTCTTACATGGAATTTAAGAAACAAAAGCAAACGAACAAACAGAAAAAAGAGGCAAAAAACCCAGATTCCTCAATACAGAGAACAAACAGGTGGTTGCCAGAGGAGAGGTGGATGAAGTGATGGGTGAAATAAATAAGGAAATTAAGAGGTACACTTATCTTGATGAATAATGAAGAATGTATGGTAGTATTGAATCATTATGTTTCACACCTGAAATGAACATAACACTAGTTGTTTATTGTATGTTAATTTAAAAAGGAAAGAAAGAACTAGAATTACAGAATTTCTGGCAGGATTGAGTTTTTATTTGACCCAAAACACAAGTTTCTCTTTATCATACCAGCCACCATTTGCAGTCAAATGCTCTACCACTAAGCTATACCCCCACCAGCCACCATTTCATTGCCAATATTGTTTTTCCTTTTATGGTGCTGATTGTTGGTGTCTCTAGTCAATCTCTCCAGGCTTACCCTCTGGAGGTGAGTTCCTTTGGACCATAACAGAGGTTCGACTTTTGGACCCTATGAGGCCAGCATTTTTTGTGGAAAAGTCAGTGAGATGATTTCCTCTACCTTTCAGAGAGTCAAGCTTATAATGCCCCGGACCTTAATAATAGCCAAAGCAGCAGGTAGGAATATAGCATCCAGTAATTACAGAAGGTAAGGGCCGTTTCAATTTTATCTCTGCTGGAAGTAAAAAAGCCATGTTGTTTACATAACATTCCAAATCCTGAGCCACTCCAAAGACACGTCTATTCTTAGTGAAAATGTTATCCTAAGCCCTTGCTTAGGATACAGCCCTAAAGAGTGCATGTAATTTGACTTCATGGGCTGAAATAGCCAAAGGCAGAGGTGCTACTTCAGTTATTTCAAAAGTTGATATCACATACTTAGCACAATATTTAGTTTTCATCTTTCAGGTAAGAACCATTGGTGAACCATGAAAAGTCAGTGTTATCTGAAGTTTTCTGTAAATCATCATGTGGGGCAGCAGGTGATTTGTCAGTATTTAGTAGTTGTGGGGGGCTTTCATCAGTAGAGGAGGGGAGAAGATTAGCAGGATAAAGGTTACTATAGTGAACAAGAGTGATATAAGGGGCAGTTAATGGGACGATTTCATAGGAAGTGAAATGGCTAAATGAAAGATGTTCTGTATGATGAGAGTTAAGAAGAGCTTTGACAGCATGTGGCACAAAGATGGTTAAAGGGGATCCCCTGATTGTTTCTTGAATGGCCTTTACAAGAAGGGCAGTAGCAGGTATAGCAGTGAGGAACGGGGATATCCCTGGGCTACAGGATTTAGTTGTTGACTGTAATATCCTGTGGGTTGGTGATGCTCCTCATGTTTCTGGGTGAGTATCCCAAGGGCATTCTATTTTTCATATACAGCCAAGAAAGGGAGTTGATAATTAATTGGGGTGTCCAAGGGCCAGGATAAGGTTATTAAACCAAATCTTTTAAGATCTGAAAAATCATGTCATTGCAATCTTCCTAGGTTAGAAGTTTTTAAACAAGTTTATAAAGGTTGGGCCATAAGGGAAAAGTTTGGGATCCAGTTGCAATAGCCTTTCAACCTGAGAAAACCTCACAGCTGATATTTGGTGTTTGGGCTTTGAGAAGTTCAGGGTGCCGTGAAGCCTGTGTGATTTAGATGCTGTCCTTATTCTAAGGTTAAATGTTCTAAGTATCAAATTTAAATTTGAACAAATTATAATTCTTTTTTAGAGACTTTCTATCCTTTTTTGGCTTGAAGTTTTAGCAAACACGTTGACTTCTTATGAGGAGGCTTGGGAAGAGGAAGGAACAGAGAAGTAAGTCATCCACATACTTTATTAAAGTGGAGTCTCCAGGGAATTTGGTATCATCTGGCTCAGGCTTTAAGGTTTGTGAGAAATAAGGGCTTTCCATGAAACTGGGGCATTATTGCAGGTTATATTGCTGTTCTTCCCAAGTAAAGGCAAAAAGATATTTACTAATTTTATTTACGGGGATACTGAAGGAAACACTACATAAATCAATCATGGAAGAAAATTTGCTCTCAGTAGGGATAGAGGCTAATAAGGTGGGGTTAGGGACAACAGAGTGGCAAAACATTGACAATATTGTTTATGGCTCAGGAGTCCTGATGAGCCTCCATCTGTGGCCATTTGGTTTTCTTTGCAGTTAAAATGGTGTTGCAGTGCCTGGTGCAGGGGATAAGGAGGCACCAGGTCTAATAGACTTCTATAATTGGCTTAATGCCTTGAAGGGCCTCTTTATTTATAGGGTATTGGTTAATTCTGGGTAGAGATTTTGAAGAATCTGGTTGGATCTTTAATAGGAGGTGCACTATGGATCCTGTAAATATCAGTTGAGGATTTTGCCATAGAGAGGATGGTAGCTGATCGACTAATCGACTAATCGACTAAATGATTAGTGTCCTTGGAATAGCTATATTGATATCAGAGATGGAGCAAATAAGAGATGTTGAAGGGTCATTTGACTTACTTAGTTGGCTAGTTTGGTTGCTGCTGTCAAATTCTAGAATTATTTCCACCTTTTGGAAGAAAAATCCCAGCATGATATTTTTCTAAGAAATCTTGGCCCAATAAATGAATAGGGCCAAAGAAACTAAGGAGAAAAAGGTGGGTATCTCTGAAGGTATTTTGGGTACATTTGGAAGCCTCCAGGTACCATTTAAGATAGGGATCCCATTTAGTCTGTTTAATTTCAGAGCTCTGGTCTTCTAATTTGGTTCTGGAAAATAAAAGTTTGGGTGATTGAAGGTTCCCCACAATGGCCATTGGAGTTGTAAGTTATCCCAGTTAGTTAAGGATGCACAAGGGGAGGGACTGTAGTTTTTGAACATAAAACTGACCGGGATCCCAGAAGGAGGACTGTCTTGAGAGAATTTAGAGGATTGGGATCTTCTCATACTTCAAAAGCAGAGGTTCAGAGTATAAATGAATATCACTAAAGGGACTATACCTTCAAGAAAACAGATCACCAATAAAATTGGGGAGCTCAACCAAAAGGAGGGAGCTTGAAGCTGAAAGAAGACTTACCAAACTGAAAGAGAGAAGATAAATCAAGCAGAGATTAATGAGGGGTACAGGTGGGTGCCACATGTGGTTCTAGGGGTTGTTAGTTCCTCTTTGGGTTCATTGCCTTTGGATCCCACTTTTGACACCATGAAATGTTAACCTTTTTAAAAGAAAAATGTAAGTGAATAGCCAGCAAAATCAAGTTTATTTGGAAATAGCTGAGGAATTTCAATTTAAGAGAAGGAAACTATGGTGAACGATAGGCAAATCCTGAGAACAATGGAGAGGAGCATCCTTTTACAGAGGAAAGGAGGAATTTGGAGGGGTTGTTTTGGACAAATTTCATTGGAAGAATATGAGAGTTCACAATGTTGGTGGCTACTCATTGGCTGTAGGCAAGTGAAGTGATGACAGCCTCTCATTGGCTACAGTTAAGGATGGTTGCTGTTGTTGGGGGCCTGTAGCTTGTTGTGCAGAGAGGAAATCTTTCTTCCTGCTGGACCAAGCAAGCTGCAATAAATGGGTCTATGTGAAAGCCCTCCTTTCATGGCTTCCCAGTTCCAGTTTTGAGCTAGGTTTCCTTTTTTTTTTCCCCCCCTAAGATTTTATTTATTTATTTGACAAAGAGAGAGATGACAAGTAGACAGAGAGGCAGGCTGGGGGGTTAGGGGGCAGTAGGCTCCCTGGTGAGCAGAGAGCCCAATGCATGGCTCGATCCCAGGACCCTGAGATCACGACCTGGGCTGAAGGCAGAGGCTTAACCCACTGAGCCACCCAGGTGCCCCTTGACTTAGGTTTCCTTAACATATTTTCACAGTTGATTGTCTTATTACTGGGTTGTAAGCATTCTGTGTAGATTCTGAATAGGAGCCCATTATCAGACACATGTTTTGCAAATAATTTCTCTCATTCTGTTACTTGTCTTTTCATTTTCTTCATGGTATCTTTGAAGTACAGAAGTTTTAATTTTGAGGAAGCCCATTTTTTAAAAAATATTTTATTTATTTATTTGTCAGAGAGAGAGAGAGCAAGCACAGGCAGAGGCAGAGGGAGAAGCAGGCTCACTGCTGAGCAAGGAGCCCGATGTGGGACTCGATCCCAGGACGCTGGGATCATGACCTGAGCCGAAGGCAGCCGCTTAACCAACTGAGCCACCCAGGCATCCCGAGGAAGCCCATTTTATGAATCTTTTTTCTTTTTTTGCATCATATCTTGGGTTTATGATTAATTTCCATAAACTTTTGTGTGTGGCATGAAATATGGATCCATATTTATCTTTTTTGTACGTGTTTATCCAGTTGTGCCAGCACTATTTGTTGAAAAAAACTGACCTTTCCCTACTTTTATCAAAAATCAGTTTGCTAACAAGGATCCCATCAAAAAAGAGAATTACAGACCAATATCCTTGATGAACATAGATGCGAAAATTCTCACCAAAATACTAGCCAATAGGATCCAACAGTACATTAAAAGGATTATTCACCACGACCAAGTGGGATTTATTCCAGGGCAGCAGGGTTGCTTCAACATCCGCAAATCAATCAATGTGATACAGTACATTAACAAAAGAAAGAACAAGAACCATATGATACTCTCAATAGATGCTGAAAAAGCATTTGACAAAGTGCAACATCCCTTCCTAATCAAAACTCTTCAAAGTGTAGGGATAGAAGGCACATACCTCAATATTATCAAAGCCATCTATGAAAAACCCACGGCAAGTATCATTCTCAATGGAGAAAAACAGAGCTTTTCCGTTAAGGTCAGGAACACGGCAGGGATGTCCGCTATCACCACTGCTATTCAACACAGTGCTAGAAGTCCTAGCCTCAGCAATCAGACAACAAAAAGAAATTAAAGGCATCCAAATCGGCAAAGAAGAAGTCAAACTATCGCTCTTTGCAGATGATATGATACTATATGTGGAAAACCCAAAAGGCTCCACTCCAAAACTGCTAGAGCTTGTACAGGAATTCAGTAAAGTGTCAGGATATAAAATCAATGCACAGAAATCAGTTGCATTTCTTTACACCAACAACAAGACAGAAGAAAGAGAAATTAAGGAGTCAATCCCATTTACAATTACACCCAAAACCATAAGATACCTAGGAATAAACCTAACCAAAGAGGCAAAGAATCTACACTCAGAGAACTATAAAGTACTCATGAAAGAAATTGAGGAAGACACAAAGAAATGGAAAAATGTTCCATGCTCATGGATTGGAAGAATAAATATTGTGAAAATGTCTATGCTACCTAAAGCTATCTACACATTTAATGCAATGCCTATCAAAATCCCATCCAATTTTTTCAAAGAAATGGAACAAATAATCCTAAAATTTATATGGAACCAGAAAAGACCTCGAATAGCCAAAGGAATATCGAAAAAGAAAGCCAAAGTTGGTGGCATCACAATTCCAGACTTCAAGCTCTACTACAAAGCTGTCATCATCAAGACAGTATGGTACTGGCACAAAAACAGACACATAGATCAATGGAACAGAATAGAGAGCCCAGAAATAGACCCTCAACTCTATGGTCAACTAATCTTCGACAAAGCAGGAAAGAACATCCAATGGAAAAAAGACAGCCTCTTCAACAAATGGTGTTGGGAAAATTGGACAGCCACATGCAGAAAAATGAAATTGGACCATTTCCTTACACCACACACGAAAATAGACTCAAAATGGATGAAGGACCTCAACGTGAGAAAGGAATCCATCAAAATCCTTGAGGAGAACATAGGCAGCAACCTCTTCGAACTCAGCCGCAGCAACTTCTTCCTAGGAACAACGCCAAAGGCAAGGGAAGCAAGGGAAAAAATGAACTATTGGGACTTCATCAAGATCAAAAGCTTTTGCATAGCAAAGGAAACAGTCAACAAAACCAAAAGACAACTGACAGAGTGGGAGAAGATATTTGCAAACGACATATCAGATAAAGGGCTAGTATCCAAAAATCTACAAAGAGCTTAGCAAACTCAACACCCAAAGAACAAATAATCCAATCAAGAAATGGGCAGAGGACATGAACAGACATTTCTGCAAAGAAGACATCCAGATGGCCAACAGACACATGAAAAAGTGCTCCACATCACTGGGCATCAGGGAAATACAAATCAAAACCACAATGAGATACCACCTCACACCAGTCAGAATGGCTAAAATGAACAAGTCAGGAAATGACAGATGCTGGCGAGGATGTGGAGAAAGGGGAACCCTCCTACACTGTTGGTGGGAATGCAAGCTGGTGCAACCACTCTGGAAAACAGCATGGAGGTTCCTCAAAAAATTGAAAATAGAGCTACCTTATGACCCAGCAATTGCACTACTGGGTATTTACCCTAAAGATACAAACGTAGTGATCCAAAGGGGCACGTGTACCCGAATGTTTATAGCAGCAATGTCCACGATAGCCAAGTTATGGAAAGAACCTAGATGTCCATCAACAGATGAATGGATAAAGAAGATGTGGTATATATATACGATGGAATACTATGCAGCCATCAAAAGAAATGAAATCTTACCATTTGCGACGACATGGATGGAACTAGAGCGTATTATGCTTAGCGAAATAAGTCAACTGGAGAAAGACAACTATCACATGATCTCCCTGATATGAGGAAGTGGAGATGCAATGGGGGTGGGAGTTAAGGTGGTAGGAAAAGTAAAAATGAAACAAGATGGGATCGGGAGGGAGACAAACCAAAAGAGACTCTTAATGTCATAAAACAAACTGAGGGGGGTGGGGGGGAGAGGGGTTGGGAGAGGGTGGTGGGGTTACATTATATGTTTAAATAAAGCTTAAATAAAGTTAAAAAAAAATCAGTTTGCTATAGGGGTGCCTAGATGGCTCAGTTGGTTGTGTCCAGCTCTTGGTTTTGGCTCAGGTCAAGAGATCAAGCCCTGTGTCAGGCTCCATGCTCAACACAGAGTCTGCTTGAGACTCTCTCCTTCTCCCTCTGCTCCCCCCACCCACATGCATACAACTCTCTCTTTCTCTTAATAAATAAAATCTTAAAAAAAAAATCAGTTGACCATAATTATAACTAGACTCTCATTTCTGTTTCAGTGATCTGAATGCATATTTTTATATCAGCATCACACTATTTTAATTATGGAAGATTTACAGTAAATTTTTAAATTGGGTAATAGAAGTCTTCAGTGCTTTTATCCTTTTTCAAATTGGTTTGGCTATTCTGGGTTCCTTACATTTCCATGTTAAGTTTTAGTATCATTTTGTCATTTTTTCCCCCAAAAAAGCCTGCTGTGGTGGATTTTGATAGAAATTGCATTGAGGGGCGCCTGGATGGCTCAGTGGGTTAAAGCCTCTGCCTTCGGCTCAGGTCATGATCCCAGGATCCTGGGATCGAGCCCCGCATTGGGCTTTCTGCTCAGCAGGAAGCCTGCTTCTCTTCCTCTCTCTCTCTCTCTCTCTACCTGCCTCTCTGACATACTTGTGATCTCTGTTAAAATGAATAAAATAAAATCTTAAAAAAAAAAAAGAAATTGCATTGACTCTGTAGATCTCTTTTGGGGGAGAAATGTAATAACATGAATATGGAATGTTTTTCTCATTTGTTTAGATCTTTAATGTCTTTGAGCATTGTTTTGTAATTATCATTATACAAGTTTTGCCCTTCTTTTGTTAATTTTATTTCTTAGTGTTTCTTTTTTGATGCTATTGTGAATAGAATTGTTTTTTGCATTTTATTTTTGGATTGTTCATTATTAGTATATGAAAATACAAATACAGTTGGTTTTTTATATATTGACCTAGTATTATGCAACCTCGTTTATTACTTTAAGCAGGATTTTTTGTGAATTCCTTAGAATTTTCTACATCCACTGTCATGTCATCTCTCAATATAGACAATTTTATTTTTCCCTCTGCATTTGGGTACCTCTTTTTTTTTTTTTTTTTTTTTTTGCAGGGGAGTGGGTGGCTAAAACTTCCAGGACATTGCTGAATGGAATTGGGGAGAGTGGACATTCTTGACTTGTTTCTGGTGTTAAGGGGAAAGCATCTAACTTTTACCAATAGATATGATGTTAAATATAAGTTTTTCATTAGTGGTCTTTATCAGGTTGAAGAACTTTCCTTCTTATATTGTTGAGAGTTCTTATCATGAATAAAT
>ML108652.1:927-61565 GCA_003697995.1 Taxidea taxus jeffersonii
CACCAAAGAAATACAAACAATTATAAGAACATACTATGAGCAACTCTATGCCAACAAATTTGACAATCTGGAAGAAATGGATGCTTTCCTAGAGATATAGAAACTGCCAAAACTGACCAGGAGGAAATAGAAAACCTGAACAGACCCATAACCAGTAAGGAGATTGAAACAGTCATCAAAAATCTCCAAACAAACAAAAGCCCAGGGCCAGATGGCTTCCCAGGGGAATTTTACCAAACATTTAAAGAAGAATTAATTCCTATTCTCCTGAAACTATTCCAAAAAATTGAAATGGAAGGAAAACTTCCAAACTCATTTTATGAGGCCAGCATCACCTTGATCCCAAAACCAGACAAAGATCCCATCAAAAAAGAGAATCACATGGGGCGCCTGGGTGGCTCAGTGGGTTAAAGCCTCTGCCTTCGGCTCAGGTCATGATCCCGGGGTCCTGGGTTCGAGGCCCACATCAGGCTCTCTGCTCGGCAGGAAGCCTGCTTCTCTCTCTCTCTCCACCTGCCTCTCTGCATACTTGTGATTTCTGTCTGTCAAATAAAATCTTAAAAAAAAAAAAAAAAGAATTACAGGCCAATATCTTTGATGAACACAGATGCGAAAATTCTCACCAAAATACTAGCCAACAGGATCCAACAGTACATTAAAAGGATTATTCACGGGGCACCTGGGTGGCTCAGTGGGTTAAAGCCTCTGCCTTCAGCTCAGGTCATGATCTCAAGGTCCTGGGACCGAGCTTCCCTCTCTCTGCCTGCCTCTCTGCCTGCTTGTGATCTCTGTCTGTCAAATAAATAAATAAAATCTTTATAAATAAATAAATAAATAAATAAAAGGATTATTCACCACGACCAAGTGGGATTTATTCCAGGGCAGCAGGGTTGGTTCAACATCCACAAATCAATCAATGTGATACAATACATTAACAAAAGAAAGAACAAGAACCATATGATACTCTCAATAGATGCTGAAAAAGCATTTGACAAAGTGCAACATCCCCTCCTAATCAAAACTCTTCAAAGTGTAGGGATAGAAGGCACATACCTCAATATTATCAAAGCCATCTATGAAAAACCCACTGCAAGTATCATTCTCAATGGAGAAAAACTGAGAGCTTTTCCGTTAAGGTCAGGAACACGGCAGGGATGTCCGCTATCACCACTGCTATTCAACATAGTACTAGAAGTCCTAGCCTCAGCAATCAGACAACAAAAAGAAATTAAAGGCATCCAAATCAGCAAAGAAGAAGTCAAACTATCGCTCTTTGCAGATGATATGATACTATATGTGGAAAACCCAAAAGGCTCCACTCCAAAACTGCTAGAGCTGGATACAAAATCAATGCACAGAAAACAGTTGCATTTCTTTACACCAACAACAAGACAGAAGAAAGAGAAATTAGGGAGTCAATCCCATTTACAATTACACCCAAAACCATAAGATACCTAGGAATAAACCTAACCAAAGAGGCAAAGGATCTATACTCAGAAAACTATAAAGTACTCATGAAAGAAACTGAGGAAGACACAAAGAAATGGAAAAATGTCCCATGCACATGGATTGGAAGAATAAATATTGTGAAAATGTCTATGCTACCTAAGGCTATCTATACATTTAATGCAATGCCTATCAAAATCCCATCCAATTTTTTCAAAGAAATGGAACAAATAATCCTAAAATTTATATGGAACCAGAAAAGACCTCGAGTAGCCAAAGGAATATTGAAAAAGAAAGCCAAAGTGGGTGGCATCACAATTCCAGACTTCAAGCTCTACTACAAAGCTGTCATCATCAAGACAGTATGGTACTGGCACAAAAACAGACACATAGATCAATGGAACAGAATAGAGAGCCCAGAAATAGACCCTCAACTCTATGGTCAACTAATCTTGAACAAAGCAGGAAAGAATATACAATGGAAAAAAGACAGCCTCTTCAACAAGTGGTGTTGGGAATTGGACAGCCACATGCAGAAAAATGAAATTGGACCATTTCCTTACACCACACACGAAATTAGACTCAAGATGGATGGAGGACCTCAATGTGAGAAAGGAATCCATCAAAATCCTTGAAGAGAACACAGGCAGCAACCTCTTCAACCTCAGCCGCAGCAACTTCTTCCTAGGAACATTGCCAAAGGCAAGGGAAGCAAGGGCAAAAATGAACTATTGGGACTTCATCAAGATCAAAAGCTTTTGCACAGCAAAGGAAACAGTCAGCAAAACCAAAAGACAACTGACAGAATGGGAGAAGATTTTTGCAAATGACATATCAGATAAAGGGCTAGTATCCAAAATCTACAAAGAGCTTAGCAAACTCAACACCCAAAGAACAAATAATCCAATCAAGAAATGGGCAGAGGACATAAACAGACATTTCTGCAAAGAGGACATCCAGATGGCCAACAGACACATGAAAAAGTGCTCCACATCACTCAGCATCAGGGAAATACAAATCAAAACCACAGTGAGACACCACCTCACACCAGTCAGAATGGCTAAAATGAACAAGTCAGGAAATGACAGATGCTGGTGAGGATGTGGAGAAAGGGGAACCCTCCTACACTGTTGGTGGGAATGCAAGCTGGTGCAACCACTCTGGAAAATAGCATGGAGGTTCCTCAAAAAGTTGAAAATAGAGCTACCTTATGACCCAGCAATTGCACTACTGGGTATTTACCCTAAAGATACAAATGTAGTGATCTGAAGGGGCACGTGCACCCGAATGTTTATAGCAGCAATGTCCACAATAGCCAAGTTATGGAAAGAACCTAGATGTCCATCAACAGATGAATGGATAAAGAAGAGGTGGTATATATATACAATGGAATACTATGCAGCCATCAAAAGAAATGAAATCTTGCCATTTGTGATGACATGGATGGAACTAGAGCGTATTATGCTTAGCGAAATAAGTCAGTCAGAGAAAGACAACTATCACATGATCTCCCTGATATGAAGTGGAGATGCACTGGGGGTGGGGGTTAAGGGGGTAGGAAAAGAATAAATGAAACAAGATGGGATCAGGAGGGAGACAAACCAAAAGAGACTCTTAATATCATAAAACAAACTGAGGGGCGTGGGGGGGAGGGGTGTTGGGAGATGGTGGTGGGGTTATATCTTATGTTTATATAAAAATAAAAAAGAATTTTTAAAAAAAGACAAATTCCAAAACCATCAGTAATCTATACCATCATTTCTAAATGCTATCCTTTATCTTTTCTCAAACCAACGTTTCTAGGCAGTTTCAGTAGACACATTGGCTCTAATCAAATGGCTGAATCCAGAAAACAGAGATGGATGATGACTCCACCAAGACAAGGCACCATGCCTGGCACAGCCAACAGCCAGGGGCTGGGATGCTCTCCACTTTCTGGCCAGCCCTTCATGGCGGCCCTGAGCCCTCCACAAGTCCACCCCCACTAACATTCTACAGATCAGCCCCCTGTTCCCTTGCCTCCCCAATACACACACACGCCCCAGGGCTGCTAGTTGTATTGTAAACCTACTAATGTTGACAACAGCTACAATTTATGAACATCTCCTGGGAGCCAGACCAGCCATGCAGATAAGTAGGTTCATCCCCGTTAGACTGATGATGAATTGTACACTCAGAAAGGTCAAGCAACTTGTAAGCAGCTTAACTAGGACTCAAACCCCAGACCTGACATCTGAGCCACCCTTCACCACTGGGCTAAACCTCCCACTGGGCCTCCTTGGCCATGCCTGGAAGTATTTCTCCTAAGTCAGCTCTGGCCAGGGGAGTGGAGAATGGGCTGGCAGTACCCTGTCCTGCAGGGAGAGTGAGAATGACAGTCTTTATCCTACTCCCCCATCTGACAGCAAGCCCCTGTTGCCCCTGGGCTGAAATGAAGAGTGACACAACAGAGCTGTAAGTCAAGAGCCTGGGCCCTGGACAGACTGAGGCCCATGGAGCACAGCTTTCAGAAAGGGATGACCCGACATCACAAATCCAAAGCTGGGGACGATGTCCCCCAAAACACACCTGTCTCCAGAGCTGACAGCATTATCCCCCTGAGCCTTGGGTAGGGAAGTCTGACCTGGCTGTCCCTCTGCTTGCCATTTCCTCTAAGGTCCCCAGAACCAGTTGAGGTCCTGGAGGCAGACCACAAGGATTCCAACCTTGGGAAGCTTGAAAAAATCACTTCTGCTTTCTGAGCCAGAATTTCCCCCCATCTGCAAAATGGGAATGACAATAGTAACACTCACCAGGCGGGGCTGTTGCAAGAACACATGAGAGGCTGTGTTGACTGTCACCACCCCTTCTACTCTGGAAAAATGTCCCTGCATCCGGCAAGAACAGCACGGACCCTGTGGGCCCTGCTGAGACTTTCTGGATGTGGGTGGGCTCACATCTATCTGCAGAAGAACAGGGTGAAACACCAGCCCTCAATCAGGAACCCATGGGAGCCTCACCAGACACGTCTGCAATCACCTTCTCTGCCCCAATGATGGGGAAACAGAGACTCAGGGGCAAAGTGACTTAACCAAGGCTATACAGCCAGGAAGGGCGACCCTGGGAAGAAGTGAGCCCCATTCCTGTGCATGCTCCATTATTTTATACCCTCCCATTGTGCCTTCCTGTCTAAGGCATGCCAGGAAGTATTTTACCATTTATTTACTGAGACCATATTCTGGGCCAGAAACTGTGCTAGGCTCTGCCCTCAAAGACGGACTTGCCAGTGTAAACAGATGATTCCAGTTCCAGGGGAGGGTGCCCGAAGCACCCACCAAGTTCTCTCGGGGACACAAAAGAGGTTGTCATCAACCCAGCCTGAGAGAAGAGAGCAAACAACCCAGACAGGTAGACAGGAAGGACCGGAGAAGGGGATCTGGACCCAGGCACCTGAGAAGTACTGCAAGGGCCCGGGGTGGAGTGGGGGGCACCGACACTTGTCGGTGCATCCACTCTCCCAGCATTCCCCCTGATTGATTCCCCAGCAGCTGCCCCAGCTCCTTCCTCAGGCCACTTAATACTTAGCCAACCCCTAGGCATGATATTCCCCAAGTGCTGTCCTCCAGGAGGCCACAGTGGTCTGGGCATGTACTTGGCTCCTGACCCTGGCTAGAGAAGCCAACGAGCCCCAGGCAGCCTCAGCTGTAGGTACTCAGGGAAACCCTCACCTGTACCTTCCTCCGGGGCTGCTTCTGGGCCACAGTGCCCCGTGAGCTAGTGAGGTCGGGTTGAGTCAGAGCCTCTTCCTGCTCCTAGCCCCACGGTCCTCCCCACCCACTGCTTCACCGAGCCTGCTTATTCAGCTGCTTTGTTATTGTCAGAAACAGCTATTTTCTTAATGCCTATTCTATTTCAAGCCAAAGAAATTTTTTTTACTAAAATGAGTATTCCATCCAGGATCTACAATTCATGGTAACACATGCTACACCAAGAAAGATACCTATCTCTTCCAGAACCTACCTTGACAGGAACCTTCAGCTCTTCACTGCTAATATTTTCCTTTGGAGTAATAAAAAGAACCTGAGTGCATCTACTCTGGAAAGCACAGATATTTTAGCTTTATTTCAGGCACCCAATGTCTCTGTGATAACAAGATCCTCTCTCCCCCCTCCAAATGTGGGCCTGTGCAAATGATTAAAATGAGAGGCCCGCTATTTACCAGAAATCTGTAAAGACCGCAGCAATATACCCCAAAGTATCCCCAGAGATAGAAGAGTAAGATTAAATAATTTGAAGATAATTTCTTCCATGAAAAGAATAATGTTGCCATCACAATGAAAACCCTTGTAATAAAACCAAATTATGCTGAAACCTTGGGAGCACTCCACCTCTCTCCTACCATTTCGGAACAGAACTCCTGCAAAAACCGGTGCTGGAATCATCAGCCCAGGGCTCATACCAAAGGCAGAGGCCGAGGGCCTCAGGTGCCTACACCACCTGGCCATGCCATCAGTTTTCTCCAAGGGACAATGGAAACCAGGTCTAATCTTAGGTATCAAGCCACTGAGCATTCAACAGTAGAGCAGAGAGAGCACAGCTAGCACCAAGAAGTCCAAAGCAAGCTCTGTCAGGTCTCAAGGAAATCAGAACAACCAGTATCAGAACAATGAGTCACTGCTTTCACCTCTTGGGTTGGGTCCAGTTGGGTGGGCTGAGGCTTCCCCATTTTGTTTTGGGGCTAAGCTGGGAGTGGGTTCAGAGCCAAATCTGTATATGACTGGACCCCAGGGGGCTAGGAGCAATCGAAGGTGGGAGGTATGGTTTGCAAGGGAAGGGGAGAGGCAGCCCACTGTGCCTCTGGAATTGAGTTCTGCCAGGCCAGGGATTCGAGCAAACCACATACAATGCCTCTCCAAAGGCCAAGATGAAAGGAACTGGGCAAAGAGCGTCTGTAAGTATCTACAGAGAGAAAGGTAATTTTTAGGGGTGTTGTAGCACAGCACCCCTAAAAGACTGAAGGCATTTTTCCTTCACTTTCAGAGTACGTTTGAGGTAGTCTGACCTAAAACACAGGGACACACAGGAGACGTTTTGGAAGCACCGAAAAGCGGAACCCTTTCCTCCCAACCAGCTGGGAAATGACAGGCAATGATTCACATCCGAGGACCAGCCTCTCTCAGTGAAATATTTAGACGCTACAGGCAGAGAAAACAAAGGCAAGTGTTTGATGGGACTCTGAAACCTGAAATCCCCAACACTGATGCCCGGCCTGCAGAATCGGGTTCGTGAGAGAGCAGCTTCCTCCCAGGCAGTGAGGAGCTCCAGGAAGGACTTAGTTCATGAGGTTTAATGATGTCAAGACCTGGTGTCAAGAGGTGTATTGGTCTTCACAACCAGCCTGAGAGCAGAAAGGAAAACTGCAGAGCGTGGCCTGAAGCTCTGGGGTGACGATGGAATATTATGCGGCCATCAAAAAATACCCGAAATCTTGCCATTTGCAACCATGTTAATGGAACTAGAGGGCATTATGCTAAGTAAATTAAGTCAATCAAAGAAATAAGATCATCATATGATCTCACTGATATGAGGCATTTGAGAGGCAGTGTGGGGGGTTGTGGGGGAAAGGGAGGGAAAAATGAAACAAGATGGGATCAGGAGACATAAGAGACTCTTAATCTCAGGAAACAAACTAAGGGTTGCAAGGGGTTGTGGGGGGAGGGATAGGGTGGCTGGGTTATGGACATTGGGGAGGGTATGTGCTATGGTGAGTGCTATGAAGTGTGTAAGCCTGATGATTCACAGACCTGTACCCCTGGGGCAAATAATACATTATATGTTAATTTTAAAAAGAAAGAAAAAAATGCCCAACTATAACTTTTTCTTAAATTTGTCTGTAGGCCTAAGAATTTTTACCTTAATATTGTATATATATTCTGTGTTATATATAGCCTAAGTGTATAATATTATTTGGTGCATTATTTGTAGCTTTCACACAGACTTTTAAGTTACATAATAAAGTACTTGGTCTTATTTCAAATAAATAAATAAATAAATCAGAAATCTAAGAAACTTTATAGTATAATAATACTTAAAAAAAAAAAAAGAAAGAAAGAAAACTAACCACCTGAAGCTCTGGGGTGACAATGCTGAGAAGAGCCAGTTCCGAAGAGAGGTTCTTTCCTCCCTGCCCCCCTCCACACTTCCTCTCCTGAAATCACCTCTCCAGGGGCAGCAGGCCCACAGGTGCACCTGTCCTGCTCCCTACTCTTGATGTCCCAGGGGTACGGTTAATTCTCCAAGGATGACCAGAGTCCAGCACAGAGCTTAGCCTATGATGGGTGCTCAGGGGAGGGTTTGGGAAGTGGATTAACAAAGAACAACTCTGGAGGGCTAAGGACTAAGGTCTGTGAGGTTAAGAGCAACTTGACTTAGCAGCTCCACCTCCTACCCCCTGTACTTCCCCTCCCCTCCTGAGCTTCCTCCTGCCTCTCCCAATCCTGCTCTCCCAATAGGACCTGACAGGACCACTTCCTTAGGTCTCAGGCCATTTTCTCTGTCCCCTGATTCCTGCATTTTAAGCAGAGAGTCCCTGGGATGAAAGGTGTTCCTATCTGAGGAATGTCCAAGCCTCCCCAGACTAACAGGAGGGAGGGAGGAGAGGAAGGGGAAAGAGAGAGACTGAAAACTGTCTGATTTAGTACAAGCTGAAGAAGGTACAGGGAAAGCAAGAAAAAAGACAGAGAGGTCTGTAAGACCCCCAAAAGCAAGAGCTCTCCGACTCCTAAGAGAGAGGCGAGGAAGAGTATTACTTAAGGCTTTGGTGCCACACAGACCTGGATTCGAATTCTAACCTGGCCACTTGCTGGCTGTGCAAATTTGGGCGATTTCTTGACATCTTGGGGTCATTTCATCATCAGGAGAACGAAGTTGCCAGGACTAGGCTCCCAGGACTGTGTTGAGGAATAAAGTAGCTGAGGCAGACACATCATTTAGGGGAGTGCCCAGCACACAGAAGAAATTCAAGAGCTGATTGCTGGTTCACTATTTGTATTTCTAAATCAAAGAGGGGCCTCTGGTGTGCAAATAAGGTATTTTCTGAAGTCCTGTGACAGCACTGGCTTGTCAAATCAACAGACCCTCTTCATTCACAAGGGGAAACGCTTCTAGGTTCCCTGGAAATACGGGCAGAAGATAGTTCTTTAAGAGAAAACTGCTTGAAGAAGAGCACAGACAACCTGATATTAAGTCTCCCCACACAGAAACAGCTTATGGTATTTAAAAAAATTTTTATGACTTGAAAAACACTGTAAATCTTACACTCTAATGGGCTGGGGGGGTGTGGGGGGGGGGATGCCATGCCTTGTTTCACTATTTTGTGTAGTCATTTTCCTGCACTTCTGACAATGATAGTATATTTCTAAGATATGTGCTTCTCCTCCCCTTCCCACCCATACCCAGAACATCAGAACAACATATTAGGGTTACAGTGGGCAAAGGGACACAAGGGCAAGTATTTAAAATTGAGATGACGAATCAGGTTCATCTCTGGTGCCCAGTCCATTTGATTAGCAGGGGCTGCCTGTGCCTTGCCTTCCAGAGGTCAGTGAGACAGTGTCATGACTGATTAGTGATGCCCACCCTTGGGCTCCAAATAGGGTACATAGGACTCTCAGGACAGGTTTTTGATATCAACAGATTCTATGCTAATCCTCCAGCTACTGAGGAAGACCACTGAGAAGGACCAGATGCGGTTCCATAGTAGCTAAAGCAGGGAGGGATTGCCTGAATAGAGGCTCTGCTGGCAGGCAGGAAATGGTCCCGGGCTTAGTGCCTGATGAAAGTGCACCATTTTGGAGGACATGGAAGAACTGAACTTGGACAAGTGAGACATGAGAGGAATCTGCAATGGTTAATTTTATGTGCCAACTTGACTGGGCTAAGGGATGCCCAGAGAGCTGGGGGAATGTTATTTCTGGCGGTGTCTGGGAGGGTGTCTCTGGAAGTGATTAGCATTTGAATTGGTGGAATGAGGAAGGAAAATTACATTCACAGATGTGGGTAGGTGGCCTCCAAAGAGAACAAAAAAGGAGAATTCGCTCTCTTTGCTTAAACCTAGGCATCTGTCCTCCGCACTTGGACTTTGGTGCTCTTGGTTTTCAGGCTTTCAGGTTCAGACCAGGGCTTAAGCCACTGGCCCCCAGGCTCTCACCTTCAGATTAAAACTGAAAACCATTACTTTTCCTGGCTCTCTAGCTTGCAGATGGCAAATTGTGGGACCATTTGGCCTCCATAAACACATGAGCCAATTCCTATGAAATTATATATGTATTATATATATTATATATTCTTTTGGTTCTGTTTCTCTGGAAAATCCTAATACACCTTTTAACAAATTGTCACTTGATTCCAGTAGTGATCCTTAGAACATTGGGGGTAAAAATGAGCAAACGTGGCAACAGGTTGTGCCCAAGAGAATTAAGAATCATTAGCTGACAAATATCCCAAATCTTTGCCATTCTTGTGAAAACAATTAGGACTAGAAAGGGATGAAGAAAAGTAAAGACAGATTTCTGTCAGCCTCCTCCAAACACAATAAGGACAGCGGTTTAATTTCTACATATTTGGGGGGTTTCCCCTGATATCCTATTTTTACTGATTTTCAGTTTAATTTTATTGTGTCCAGAAAATGGACTTGGTATGATTTCAGTCTTTTTAAATTTACTGAGACTTGTTCTATGGCTGCCATATGGTCTGTCTTGGTGTACATGTATATTGTGACAGGTGGCAAAAACGGCCATAAGATTCTACTCCTACGAACAGAAGGTGGAGTCTGTTTCTCCATCCATTGATTCAGCGTTGGCCGTGGGGCTTATTTTGGCCAATGGGACATTAGTGGATCTGCCATAAGTGAAGACTGGAGAACTCTTGCCCCTTGTGGCTTAATCTCTTGTGGAGCCTAAAACTCTCAAACTACCCAGTGAACAACCCTGAGCCAGCCTGCTGGAAAATGAGACCCCCCTCAGGGAACCTATCAACCACCAGCTGGTGGAATGAGGCCATTCTAGATCATCTAGCCACTAGGTGACCTGTAACCCCAGCAAAGACCAGCCAAACCATATCAGATCACAACTTCTCAGCCAGGCCACAGAATGGTTACAAATAAATGGGGACAGTTTCAAGCCAATAAGTGGAGAAGTGTCTTGTTGTGCGGTAAAACACTGATGTATATTCACATGCATGTTAAGCATACACAATATATACACATATACATGCGTATAAGCACACAAGCCCCAATCATCCCTTTCTTCACCTTCTCCCTCCTTTTATAGGCTCTAGTATATATCATGATTGTTCAGTATATATTGAAGCTTCAGGTTATATGATATAAAGGGAAAATCATCGCCCAACTAGAAGAGGAATAATGTCACCTGGAGAAGCAGCGACTGATGAAATTTGCGCCATCCCTTTGAGGGGATAAAGGTAAATGCATTTAATTTTTGCAGAGGATAATTGCGTTAGGTTATAAAGGAACAATCTGTGGGGTACCTGGTTGGCTCAGTCTGTAAAGCATGTGACTCTTGATCTCAGGGTTGTGAGTTTAAGCTCTACATTGGGCATGGAGCCTACTTCAAAAAAGAAAAGGAAGGGGGAACAACTTTGTTGCCACAGTTGTTTAGACATTGGGGAAAAGGACATGTATGGATGTGAATCGGCCAGATGGAAGGAATGTAGCAGTTAATGAGGACTGAGAGCAGGAAAGGCATTCCAACCCCTCTGATACGGTACAGAGGCTGGGAAGCCACAAACTACATTTCCCAGACTGACGTGCAGCTAGGGTTTCTGGATGTGATTTAGGTTCTGCTAAGAGCACTGAAGCAAAACAGGGATCAGGCTCTAAGGATGTGGGGAAAGAAGTGGGGCACCCATGTTCCTGGTGTGGGCTGGGGTCCAGGCAACATGCATCCAGCCAGGAGCTGCGGTGACTCTTCCTGATTCTGTGGCTTCCCACCTGGGCCAGAGGCAGCACTGCCCTGGCAACCCTGCTCTGCAGGGTCCCATGGAGAGAGCCAGAGTAGCCTTGAGTCTGTCTGTACCTCTTCCAACAATTTCACAAGCCATTAAATATCCTGTGGTATGTCCCTCACTTGCAACTGAACCCTGACCAGACCAGAAGTGATTCTCCCCCACCAAGGGACCTAACCCTTCACGCTCATGGACACCAGCGGGGGTAAGAGAAAAGGGAAGCAGACACCTGTGAGATGGGGAACTACTATTGGAATAGTTCATATTTTTGAATAAGACTAAATTTACCAGATTAGATTAAAATGGAAGGGTTTTCCCTCCACACTAACCAGCAGGTAGAAGACTTGTGAGGAAAATCAGAGCACTGTGAGAGAAAAGGACAACGCATTCTCCCTGTTCCTGTGACACTTATTTCCACTTATGTCTGCCATACATGTTCTGTCTCACTTTATCCCTCCAACCACCCTCCAACCACTATTATTACCCCGATTCAAAAATGAGGTAACAACCTGGAAAGAGTGTGTAATAGTACAACCAGGAGGTCAAGTGACACAGCAGGTCCCGGGAGCCTCACTTTTCACCACTATGCTATTCTACCCCAGTTTTTCCTTCCCAGCCCTCCTGGCCCCCATGCTGGTCCCCAGAGCACTTTGTTTCCTCCCCTTGCAAGTTTGCTTAGGCTTTCACGCTCAGACAGGAACAGCTGTTGATGCTGTCAGCTTTGATAGACAGGAATATTATCACTTTAATAGCACTGAGGCCCTCGTTGAGTCCTAAAGATGAAACTTCACACCAAAGCAAAGTGACATGTGTGGTCCTCCCTGGGTTCTAGAGAATCATCCCACAGTCAGCAAGTCTGAAAAGTGCCTCTGCAGGTACTGTCTCCCAGCTAAGCAACCCCCACCCACGCACCTCCTCCCAGTCTCCCCCATAGGGAGAAAAATCGGCCAAAGGTAACCCAGATGCACCCCATCCCTAGCCAGGGTGCATCCAAGAGGCGGCAGCTTGGGGCCTTGGAAATAGCAGGTCTGACAGGGGGAGTAGGTGGGATATAAGTTGAGGATTAAGTCCTTGATCCTCCATGAGCCACAAAAAGCAGCTTCATGGGAAAGCTTAGGGGAAAACAGCAGTCAAATTGCATCTCCATCAGCCCTGACTTCAATTTACTGAAATCCATAACTCTCCTCATGTCTTCAAGGAAATGTGTTTTGGTGTGGGAGCCTTTGACGGGAAAGTGAAATATTGATGAAGAGAAGTCTACACATTTTTTTGATAAATAAGATGTCTTCCGATATTAGATTTTAGTACAAACAAGCAAGAATTTGCATCCCCCTCCCAAAAAATGGATTAAAATGAGGAGAATCTGCCCATTCCATTAATTTTTTCCTGCAACTTAAAGAAAATGAGCTTTGCTGAGCATTAGCAGTAGCGAGGTGTCTGCAGTCATTGGGAAGGGAACTCCTTCAGCTTAACGCACATTTTCATACTCTGTGGTGGGGGCTGAAGATGCACTCAGACACGGTCCCTGCTTTCAAACCAATTAATTTTTCAGGGGCAGCAAATCTGTGAATGACTGAGCACAAAATAGCATAGAATCATCGTGAAGAACCTAACTTTTGACCCCAGGTGGACACGAGTTCACCCTCTTGTTCAAATTTCCACTAGCTATGGAGACCCTGTGTAAGTTGTTTAAACTTTCTTTTTTTAAAAGATTTTATTTATTTATTTATTTGACAGAGAGAGAGAGAGAGAGACAGCGAGAGAGGGAACACAAGCAGGGGGAGTGAGAGAAGGAGAAGTAGGCTTTCCACTTAGCAGGAAGCCCAATTCGGGGCTTGATCCCAGGACCCCAGGATCATGACCTGAGCCAAAGGCAGACGCTTAACCAACTGAGCCACCCGGTTAGCCCATTGCTTAACCTTTTTGAGCTTCAGTTTGCTCATCTCAAAAGGGGGAGAATAATGCCTGCCTCTTAGAGTTGTCATGAAGGTTGTGTACTAAAGGAAAACACAGACTCCACCACTCCACCCAGAAGCCTTCTGTACGGATGCTACAGGAGGTAACTCAGACCCAGAGTTCCCTTGGACTCTCTGTGGGACCTGCTAACTGCTCACAGCTGAGCCCCTCCCCAGACAAGGCTCTCTGCCGGAGGGAGCTGTCTCACTCAAGGTTACATGACCTGGAGGAGGTTGGGGGTATGCATCCAAAATTACAATTTTTATGGAGTTCTAATTCACACACCCTAAAAATTCAGCCTTGTAAAGTATAATTCGGCAGAGTTTAGTACATTCACAAAATTATAAAACCACTGTCAGTATCTGATATCAGAACATTTCATCACACCCCCCCAAAATACCTCAGATATCCAGTGCCATGAGCAGTCACTCCCTTTTCCCCCTCCCCTCATACCTTTGCAACTGTTCATCTATCTTCCATCTCTGCTGATCTTGCCAAGTCTGCATATTTCATGTAAGTGGAACCATACAATAGGTGGCCTTAGCCTCTGGCTTCTCGCACTTAGCATAATGCCTTCGAGGTTCTCCCTGTCCTGAGCAAGCATCAGCTGATGACTATGTAGGTTATACTTTTTGGCTACTAGGAATAATGCTACAATGAACATTTATGTACAACTTTTTGTGTAGACATATGTGTGTATCAAGGAGTGGAGTCAGCTAGGTCATACAGTAAACCTGTGTTAACTCCTTGAGAAACTGCCAGACTGTTTTTCAAAGAGGCTGCACCACTTTACATTCCCCATTCTCTCCCCTTGCCCACTCCCCAACCCCACGAGGCACGAGTTCCAATTTCTCTACACCTTCCACAGTATTTGTTATTGTCTTTTTGATTATATCCATCCTAGTGAGAATGAAAGGGTATCTCATTGTGGTTTTTGATCTACTTTTCCCTGATGGCTAATGCTGTTAAGCATCTTTTCATGTACTTACTGGCCATATGTATATCTTTTGGAAGGACTGTCTATTCAACTCCTTTGCCCATTTTTTTAAATTGGGTTATCTTCTTATTCTTGAGTTGTAAGAACTCTTTATATATTCTGTATCCTAAATCCTTAACAGATACAGTGTTTACAAATACTCTCTTCCACCTGTGGATTATCTTTTTACTTTCTCTGTAGTATCATTTGAAGTGCAGAACTTTTGAATTTTGATGAAGTCCAATTTACCTATTATTTGGTCAACAACTGATTTTTGTAGAGATACAAAAGTTCATCCCCCTTGGGTTAACTCAGGACAACACAGAGAGGCCATGCCAGCTCCAGAGTTTCCAGAGACTGACAGAGCCTCTGTTACAGTGCGTGATAGTCTAACTCCGGCCCCCCCACCCCGCCCTGCCACTTCATTCTGTATCCCATGCTCCTTCACAGGTGTTCTGGCTAGGAACGCTCACTGGGAAGATTCAGCATACTTAACTCAAAGCCCCCTTTTCCTTGGGAACCCAACTTGAGACCCTTCTGATGTTTTCCCAGTAATCTTAAGAAAAAGAATTACCTCCACTCCATGATTTCAAGTCCTGTGACATGGGCTACCACCCAATACTCCAGCCTTATCCCTCTCTATGCCCCCCTTATGCTCTAGGATCCAGCCATGCTGAAGGACTGGAGCTTTCTCCAGAAGACCACGTTTCTAGCCTCTGGGCCTCTGCACTTGCTGTCCCTTCCTCCTCTCTCCCCAACACTTCCAACTATCCTTTCACCAGGCCAACACCCATCATCGAGCCAAAGTAAGGTCTTAGCTTACCACCATTTCCACCAGAACAATTTTCCTGACCCTACTGTAGGTATCCAAAGATCTCTTTACTTACCATGGTGTATGGTGATTCCTTCTTTACTACTTTGTCTGCACACCTCTACAGGAACCCTCCCAGGACAGGGACCCTCTCATGTGCATCATGTCTGTAGAGCTGGCTTGGAGCCAGACATCCAAGGAGAGCTGGACAAATACATAATGAATGAGTTAATATGTATGAAATACACGCAAAGTACAGAAGCAGTCATAGAAGGCAGTAGCTAACCAGAGACTGCCTCAGGAAGGGGTGCACATGGGCCCCCAGGCTGACAGTGGGGGGACTCCAGCAAGGCAGCCCCAGGGTCTGTAGTCAGCACCATGGCAAAGCCTGGCTCTGATACTCCTCCCAGCTGTGTCCACCTGGGCCTTCTTGAATCCCCCCGGCCCTCCTGCCCTCACAGGATCCTGGAATCTAGCAGCCTCCCAAGTCTAGGCAGGAGGTTTGTATTCGAAGCTGCTAAAAATCAAAACACCCTTTCTGGGACATACATAAAATCTCCTCTGGTGCCCAAAGATGATTTTATGGCTTTCCTTATCAGGGCTGTGCAGAAATCGCAGGCGCAAAAACAGACCGTTCCTTAATCATTGAAATAGGAGGCCAGGTTACATTAAAATGATGGATCCGGGGCTGAAAAAATACATTCGGATGCCCTCTGTAGCCTCAGCCTTTCCTGCCTTGATCCCCTCACCTCAGATCCAGGCTGCTGTTTAAAGGTGGAGGTAAGGTCCAGATCCAGAGGAAGGCCCTAGAGGAGGCTGTTAGCTCCCCAAATTGTGGGCTCCCTCAGGGCTGGAGTGTGACGCCTGTGCTGACCTGTCTATCCTCAGAGGGTCTAGAGGAGGGCCTGGTCATGGATGGACAGGGGTTTAAATGCTTTGAACTCAGGTCCAAAGCTCTTAACCAGCACACTATGTGGTCAAATGATCCTTTGAGACAAGGTCTCCAGGCTCTCCCTCCACTTCTCCATGCCACCCAGAGCCTCCTGGCCAGGTGCAGGGAGGGCCCAGGCTCTGCAGCTCAGACAGCACCTCCTCCTGCTCTGTGGTCAGGGCTTGAGCGGCAGCTGTCCCCGGGCAGGGACAGACCTAGGACAGCCATGTGGCAGCCAGACTGGATGTATCATTTTCCTGACCTCCTGTGGCTCCACCAAGGCCTGGACACCACCCAGGGGGCCACCATTAAAAGTGAGGACATCCTGGAGGACAAGAGGAAAAGGGAGCTGGGAAAATTGCCTCTAAGAGACCAACACCGAATCTCACCCAGCCCTGCCTTCCAGTTTGTGGCTTGGAAAGATTTATGGTGCTGCCTGCATGGGTCACTCTTGAGATAAAGGTCATAGATCTTGCAGCTGACAGGCCTCCTCAATCAGCGCTTCAGGGAAACTTCCACAGCTGATAAACGAGCTGTCTCTCAAACCTCAGTACCAGGCTCCTAAAAGTCTGCGTTGCTTAGGACTTCTCGCTCATCCTTCAGGAGAACCATCTGAATATATAGCAAGGGAGACAGCTGAGGGAGTCTCCAAGAGGAGCCTTCCCAGCCCAGCTCTGCCCCAGGACCCCCACTCAAGCCCCTCAGCAGGTGCCCAGAGCAGAGGGAGCACCATTGGCCCTGGAGGATAAGGAGCCCTACATAAGGTTAGTGCTCAGCCAAGGTAATTTCAGGGACAGAAGTGGGAGGATGGACAAACTGACTGGTGGAAGGGAACTGCATGGCATTTAGAGACAGAGGGCTAATAGCTTTGAAGCCAACGTTGCTCATTGCCTACCCAGTGTCCACGGGTCCCTTCCTTTTCCCAGGTACAACTCCTGAGTTCGTTTGGAACAGCAATGAGCCCAGTTAAAAGCCTTCACCTCTTCTGACTCCCCTGCAGCTGAGGGCCCTGCAGGAAACCTAAGTGGTATTCTACTAGGGATTTCTAGAAAGGGTTCTCTTTTCTGTATAGGCACTGCCCCTTGTACGGTCCTCTTCCTTCTTTTTCATGCCTTTGTACAGATGCGGCAATAGCTATAGCGCATCTCTCTTGCAACGCGTAAGGGATGGAAGATCAGAAAAATAGGGGGACCTCAGATCCCAGTGACAGCATGGATCTGCTATACCAATCCTGGATTGCTTACCTGGGACTCACGGCCCTGTGAACACCATAACACGCTCTCTGGTTAAGCCAGGGGTGTCATTCTGCAGTCCTGTGGAGCCAAACAATCTTGGGTGATGGGGTCCAAGCTCTGATTCTGGGAATCTGAGCAAGTTGCTTAACCTCTGTCTAGCTTGTTTCCCCATCTGTATAATGGGAATGATGAGAGTAAGAACCACTACCGCTAATACCTCACCCACGGAATGTTCCACATGCACCGGCCCACACTGAGAAAGTGCCCATGGTATACCCCAGGTAGAGTCATACCACCCAAAGTAACACCTGCCTTGGCTACCTCACTGGGCTTTTTTGAGAAACAAAAAATTCCATGAAATTCCTTAGTAATATAGTAAAACGGTTACACCTATTACTAATTCCCCATTCCCAGGACTCAACAGGGTCAAAGCTAGGAAGATTCTGTACTCCTGGAGCAGAAAGTCAACTCAAGAGATGTGCCCCCATCCCACCCAGAGGGAAGGAGGAAACAAAGAAGCCCATTAATGGCCCCTTCTGCATCGATGCACCTCACAGCCTCCTTCAGAGATTAAGCCCCAGGTGTCCCTGAGTCCAGACGGGACACAAGGACAGAAAGCACGTCTCTCTTCTTGTCTTCCTTGCCTTCACCCACACTCCTGGCTTATGGAGGCCTGTGTGCAGTCAGGATTCTCCCAGCGCTGTCACTACAGGAGACTGGGGCTCTTATTTAAGAATCCGATCTGCCCGGCGCAGCCTCCCCAGGGTCGAGAAGGTCTGCCTTCCATATCTTAGGGCCTCCTCAAGGAATCTTCTCCACAAACTCACAAAAGTGATGTTAGCATCCATATTTTACAGGTGGAGACAAGGACGCCAAGGGTTCGAGCCTGACTCAAGGCCATGGCATCAGCTTACCAGAGGTCAGGTGAGAACCTGCGTCTCCTGACGAATGCTTCTGGTCTGAGCCACTGGGCTGACCTGGCTTCTGTCACTTTAAGAAGTGATGGCCTCTCTCTCCACCTCCCTCTGGGTCTCTGCATCTGTATTTCTGTAGGAGTAGTCTCGAGTCTGGCTATGTGTAGCTGTATGTGTGCACGTGTGTGCATCTTTCTCATTATGTTTGTCTCCCTCTGTTTCTGTCTTCCTGTGTCTCATTCTCTGTCTCTGGGTCTCTTGCTTGGTGAAAAACTCACACCCCTTTCCCCAGGTCTCTGGAGTCTGTCCCCCACTCTCTGGATGCACATGCGTCTCTCCCCTCCCAAACCTCAGCCCCCACTAACACCCCAGACTGAACCTGCTGGTTTCCACCACTTGAACCCTCCCCGCATGTCTTTCTTCTTTTCCTGTAAATACTCAGCACCAACCGAGTGCTAGGCACAGGGCATACAGACAGAGTCAAGCAGGCCATGTCCCCTGGGATCTCAAAATACACTTTTCCAAATGTGGGGAGGGATGTGGCCAAGAGGCTCCCACTTGTCCCTTGGGTCTCTCTAGCCTGGAGAGGAGCCTGACTTCTCTGACCTGTCCGCCTGTCACCTGGAACAGGACAGAACCAATGACATCCTCAAGGATCCTGGGACAGTCCAGTTTGTTCACCAGAGGGGAAACTCTATCCCTAAGCATGTGGATTTGAGAATTGCCACAGAGCCAAGTCCCACTAGGAGCCTCACCTGCCATATGGTGAAGCCCAGCTGAACTGGTCATTTGACTCTTGGGATCAGACTCCTGGTGACCAGTTACTCAAGAGGAGAAGCCAGGAAAGGGGCAAGGCAGAGCAGCCAATAGGAAACATCCAGCCTCCAAAAAAAGTTAACACTACCTAATGCCACCTCCCACAGAGGTTGTCTCAGGGATTAAAGATCAAGTTCTAAAGCACTTAGCAGGGTGCCTGGTCCAAGTACCTACCTACTCAAATGTGCCTCCTGCTGCTATCACCACAGCAACAAATAGGATTATTTACCACTGATAAGAAGGTGGGGATGGCATTGGTCCAAATGGCCAGGCAAGTTGGGCTTCAGTATTTTTCCTGAGCCATTCTTGCACTTCCCAGGGACTACTAGGTGCTTCTTAGCACCCCCTACTCCCCTCATGATCTCCTCAAGGATGCAGCAACAGATGCCTAAAGACAGGACTCCAGAGTGCAGCCAATATCCTGGTTCCATCCCTTGGCAGCTCTGCTACCTTACACAAGTTATTTAACTTCTGTGCATTTCATATTTTTGTCTATGGAAGATAACAGTAACTCAGAAGCCCATGATGAGCATTAAAGGCATTGACAGAGGTAAAGCACTTCAAAAAGTGCTTGGCACGTGGTATATACTCAGTAAATGTTACCTAGCATTATTTCATATATGTTGCTCTTTTATAAACAGACATTTAAAAGTTATACATATTTAACAAAATAAAACTAACACTTATATATGTAATAATAAAAATAACATCTATAAAACCAATAGGTCTTATAAAAAACTTCTAAAAATTGATGTTTATTTACAGGCAGATCTCTGTTTCCTCTTCTCCATGTGTGAGACCAGCACACCCACCTGACAATCACTGGACAGATGCCCACACTACCAAACACCTACTGGAGGGACGGGCCTCTCTGGGCCTCACTGAAGGTCTTGGTGGGTCTGACACTGTGCTGAGGCCAGGGAACAGAGACCTTGGAATACAGACCCTGTCCAGCGAATCTTAAAGAAAAAAGAAATTTTATTTTATTTATTTTTTAGATGTTGGCTATTTTTATTATGAAAATAAGATGGACATCCTCTGAGAAATCCTCTGGCTACCCAACTGAGAACATCATTACTGATTGTCATTTCTGATCCATCTAAGTAGGATAACCATTCTCTTCTCTCCCACTGTTTTTTTTTCTTAATCATTATATTGTATTTTTTCGGTGTTCCAGGATTCATTGTTTATGTACCACACCCAGTGCACCATGAAATACATGCCCTCCACAATACCCATCACCAGGTTCACCCATCCCCCACCTCCTCCCCTCTAAAACCCTCTGTTTGTTTCTTGGAGTCCACAGTCTCTCATGGTTCATCTCCCCCTCCGATTTCCCCCACTTTACTTTTCCTTTTGTTCTTCTAATGTCCTCCGTGTTATTTCTTACGCTCCCCAAGTAAATGAAACCATGCTTGACTTAGTTCACTCAGCATAATCTCCTCCAGTCCCATCCATGTTGATACAAAAGTTGGGTATTCATCCTTTCTGATGGCTGCATAATATTCCACTGTATATATGGACCACATCTTCTTTATCCATTCATCTATTGAAGGGCATCTCAGCTCTTTCCATGGTTTGGCTATAGTGGACATTGCTGCTACAAACATTGGGGTACATACAGCCCTTCTTTTCACTACATCTGTATCTTTGGGGTAAATACCCAGTAGTGCAATTGCAGGGTCATAGGGTAGCTCTATTTTTAAGAAAAAAGAAATTTTAACCTGAAGATAATGTGGGAATAAGACAAAGTAGAGAGCATGGATTATGGAAATAAAATACTGAGAAAGGTTTTCACAGTTCAGCTTTTATTAACATTAAGTATGGGAAACTAGAACTTGACTCCTGTTGAAATCATCCATTTGAGGAACGGTTTCTTCGCCTATCGCTGTAACTGATGGAGCCTGGGACAAGTGTTCGTTTGCTGGATAGATAGGCTCTAACATCCAAGCAGAGAATAGGAGATCAAGGACCTTACCGAAGCAGTGTGTTCACAGGGCATCAGTGATCAAGTCAGGTCGCCTATGGACAACCACATGGACAGAGCACCCACACAGACATACACATTCAGTGTCTTGAGTCTTCTTTCAAAGTATTTTATACATCATATACAAATTTTAAAAATCCAACAAGGGTCCTTTATTGCCACTGAAAAACAGGGGAGAATGGTTTTCAATCTCATAGCCATGGGCAAGAACATAGTACTAGGGCGATTTGTTTCTCCAGATGCCACCATCACATGCATTCCTGCCTTGGCTGATGCTATAATCCATGAGTCACTCAGCCCCATGACAAAGGCTGTGCAGGGGCTATGAGGCAGTGGTTATCCACTAGAGAATTCTCTTCCCTTCCCAAATGTCGAAAATGCTGCTGGCTCACCTGCTCGGTCACACGGCACACACAGCACAGCTAAACACGAGGGGCTTAGAGGACTCTAAACAGTGCAAACACTTAAAAAAAAAAAAATACATTCTAACCTCCTTGCTTCTCCAGGCAAACAAAGCCTTGAAAACTCCAGCTAACTGGAATATGAGTTTGCTCAACATGATCCAACCTAATCCAACAAGGTGCAAATGGGGAGCATGGAGGCAATTCAAATGGCACCTGTCCCAATAATAATAAAAATAAAAGACTGGTTTAATGAGGCTAATGGCAGATAAATACACAAAATAGAGCCTGGAGTGCAGACACAGCTCAAGAAGCAAGTTTTAGGTGTACTGTGAGCATCTATAAAGCACACGTTTAACACATTCTTAATGATCATGAGGAGTAAGCCCTCTTCTAAAGTTCATAGAGAAGATGCTTCCGAAAGGGACATCCTCCAGCAACAAAGGCCTTTAGCTGGTGGAGGCTTTGGAAAAATGAGGGGCAGAAGAGAATGAGGACTGGTTTGCCAGACCTAGGAAACTCCTGGGAGTAGGCACTGCAAGGCAGCCCTTTCTCGAGCTCCTCCATGCCACCGCATGCCAGGCTCAGCACCAGGCAGTGAGAGCCACCAGGAGATGGGCCAACCAGCCTCCCCCCTGCAAAGAGCAGACTCCAAAAAAAAAAGTGGCCAGGCAACATAGTTGGAGAATTGCTGAGTCAGGCTAAACATTAGTCCCTAAGCAATTCCAGAAACACTAGGGATTGTGTTTTCCAGCAATCTCCCTTGAATATGGCATCAGAAAGAAGATTCAAATAAGAAAGATTCATCTATCTGGAACTACTAAAAAAAAAAATCAGTTTTTGGAGGGTGACAAGCAGACGGAAAATAGCTACAGGCATGAACTAGGAGAGGGAATGACTTACGGAACACAACACTTCATTATCATGTATAATAAAAATCAATTCAGATATCCTAAAAAATGATCTTATAAAAATATCTACATTAAAAGTTTAGCCTGAATGCTATAGCTTCAGTTTTATAAAAAGGCAATCTTTGAAAGGCTCTGGCTCAGGAATATACAAATATTATACAATAGATATCAAAGTAACACCGCTCAAAAAGCATGTTAGGGGATATTGCAACTGGTTTGTCGTGAAACAGAATTAAGTATTCTTATTGCATAGAAGAAAATGAGGTCAGTTTCATTTGCATAATACTGCAACTTTTTAGAAGGAGAGATGCCATTAGGTACTGAGGAGAAGGAACTTTGGAATTCAGAGTCTGACTTCTGTGATGTCCAAATCAGTATCCAAGCGGCGTCTAAGCAGCTTCTAACCTTGGGCCGCAATTCCATTTCATCACTGTGATCAGCTTTCAGATACACCTCCCCGCAAAGCTGCGTGCACAAGCAGCTGCGGCCACCAAATGGGGGGGGGGGCGGTGAGGGGGTCCACCTACCACGTGACCAGCACAGACTTGAAATCAAGTGGGCTGTGTTCACTGTGGAGAGAGAATCGTACCTAGTGATAGCAGGTTTTAAATGGCATCTGTGGGCAGAAAGAGCCGAATGGATTTTTGGTGGTGACGTACCAGTGCTGGAGTCCCTGTGAGAAAGGACACGTGAGGATGAGGTGACCATGGCCTCAGAAATACTACCAGCAGGGGGCAGTGCTTCCCGGCAGGCGTGAGGAGGAACCAATGGCAAAAACCCCAAGGGCAGAAACCATGGCCAATGTGCTCTCAGGGAAGGGACTCACTCTGGGCAGATTGAAAACAAGAACCTCCCCAACATGTGCATCAAAGTCTAGCTCCTAGGTGTTGGGAAAGAGGGTCCGGGGAAGTTCACCTTTCATCCGAAATCAGGAGCTGTGTGAACAGCACACGAGGGACCCCATCCCCCAGCCTCATCCCCACCAGGAACCAAAACCAAGTCCCAAACCCTCCTCAGGCCGGGAAGAATGTTTGTGACAGAAAGCTCATTTTGGCAGGTTCTGAGCCCAGGCAGAGCTCTGAAGCCACAGTCATCTCCAGTGCCAAGTGAGAGCATAGCACCCAAATGAAGGCATGCCTTGATTCCTTTGGAGACATTTCCTCCAGGCCCAACAAAGCTGGCTATTTCAGCCTCTTCTGGATGCCTTGATGCTAAGAATTCCCGATGCCCTGGTGCTGCCCTCCAAATATCTCACTGACATAACATCTGCTCAACAACAGAAGTCGTTTCTTCTTCAAGAGAATTGAGTGTTTAGTGCACAAAAAATACACAGTAAATACATAGAGAGGCCAACTAGCTAGGGAGGCTACTGGCTTTCTAACTGCAGCGGGGAGCTGGAGGGGATGCCAGGCTCCTGCAGGATCTGCTTGGAAGTAGCCCAGTTACATCAGAAGTCCCACATCAGGTTTCATAATGCCCCTTGACTCCTATAAGTGGACCCCAAAATCAGGGAGCATTAAAGCCCAGCCCCGATGATGTCAGAGTACTCTCCAGACACAAGACCCTCCCTCCTTATGCCACAAATTCCAACATAAGTGACTTGTAAGGTGAGGAACAGTTTCACCTTCCTTCCTTCCTGCCTGCCTCCTTCCTTTCTTTCCTGCCTTCCTTCCTCTTTCTTTCTTAAATGAAAATCATTCCTCAAATACCCACCCTCAAATACCCACTCCCCCCTCCAGATGCTTGAAGTTCTGTCATTAATAATTTTTACCTGTGAATTAGCAAAGCTCTCACCAAGCTCCTCTTTTAAAATGCAGGTGTCCCTGAGAGAGGTCACACATCCTGGGCATTTACCACCATCTCCTCCCTCTCAGGAGAAACAAGGAGGAAAGGAGTATTCTTAGGGTACAGGCCCTGGAACAAGGAAAGGAAGACAAGGACCTCAGACAGATTTGACCATCGCCATCTAATGCTGAGGCCCAGCCCCAGCTGGTATACTACCTTGAAGTCATCCACGGCCATCTGGATCATATAGGACCCCCAAGGCAGGGGCAAAACTATCTCTGGGTTTGGAGGTAGGGCGACCTGTTATTTATTCTCCAAACCAGAACACTTCTGAGAGTAAAATGGGATGCTAGGAAGAATTAAGCATGGATAATAAGTATAGATGGGGACTGTCCCATCCCAGGAAAACCCAGAAGTAGGATTCTCTCTGAGACCATTTTTGGCAGGAACTGCCTTACCACTTTGGTTTGTTGTTTTGTTTTAGTTGTTCATGTATATATATGTGGGTGTGTATTTTTCTTCTCCAGTGTGATACTCAGGACTTCTCCAAAGAGCTAGTTTCCCCAACTAAAGAGACACAAAATCTCCCAAGCCTAGAATCCACAACCCCAAAGACCAGTGGTCCAAGGACCAGGTGGTTCTCATCTGCTTCCTGAAGGAAAGCCCAAGGAAGAGCACCCAGTGGAGGGGCTGGGGACCCCATCTGTTCCCAGTTCTCGCACACAGAAGACACAGCGCAGATTCAAGAATGCCCAGCTCTTCTGCAGATCATTCCAGGAGTCAAAGCCAGTCTGTGAGCATGGTCAAAGCAATGCACCCATCACCAGTCATTTTCTGGACATTCCTGGCCTGTCCACCCAGACCTCCAGAGGACAGCAGCTTTAGGAATCTCGGGGTTCCCACAGGGCAAATCCAGAAGAGAGGTTTCTGTGATTTGATTTTTAGCACAGAAGGATCAGTAGTAAAGAAATCCAGTAGATTGTCACACATCCCCCAACTTCGTGAAACACCATGTTACACACACACACACACACACACACACAATCGTCCCCAGGTTCTTGGGTGTTCATGTAGAAACACACAAAAAAGCCCCCAGCGGCTGCCTGGAGCTTTAGGAACCCACTGCTCAGGGGGGAGTCCCGAACACTTCAGGGGAGCAGGAGGCGATCACCAGTCTCCACGCCAGACGCCACTTGGCCACTTTGGAGGAGGGCACGTTTTGCTCCGCTGCAGACTTTGGTGGCGAGTGGCACCAACAGTCACGGCGCCGCTGTTCTGAACCACAGGCAGCACCCTTCCCCTGCCTTCACCTCCTGGCCGTGGGTCTGTGGGTCACAAGGGCTTGTGAATTACAGCAACACCTATGATGAAAGGGAGAGAAAGTGAGCAGCTCAGCTTCTTCAAAGGTATTCAGAGAACCAAGGGGTTCATGGGTCCAAGCCATCCTAAAGCCCCAGTCAAGGGAAGGGTCCCCTGCAGGGCCTGAGGACTCAGGCTGCCCACAGTGGGCTCTTTCCCACTCTTATGGCCAAAGCCCGGCAAGACACCTGAACCTGCGTGCACAGGCCTTCAGCACCACAGCTAGTGGGCTCCCCTAGTGTCATCACATGGACATGGCTCCTATCTCAAGGAGTTCTTTTCCAAGACCAGAACTCAACCTCATGACACTCCGCACCACTGTCACAGGGGGCCCAGAGGCAGTTCCTTGGCTCTACCTCTCCATCACTGTAAGACAAGTGACAAGGATTCATGCCTACTTTTACAAGATACTGAAATGAACTGGAAAAAACAGTTCAACTTGACTTCAAGCAAGTAAGAAAAACTGCATGACAGCCTAGCGTGGCCACCTGCCCAGCTGCAGGGAGGCCTTAGGCAAGACCACTGACCTCTTGAAGCTCAGCTCCCATGTTGTGTGATATCACCTGACGGAAAGACCCTTCCCGTGCTAAACACGGTGCTCAGAACAACAGTCCAGACAATGTCTGTCTCCAAAATGACTTTAGTCAACGTGAACTATACTCCACGGCTAACTTATAAATCCACAGATGACCCTAGAATGCCTCTAGGGCAAATATCATAGGTGGATTCAGCCAACCTCCCTTCTACTTGCTGTTCACGACAGCAGAGACCAGCATATGACTGACTCAGCTTCCCGGACTGCCTTGCAGCTGGCACGGCCATGTGCCCCAGGCCTGGCCAAGACTGTTGCAAACACACATTTGCCCGGGCTGCAGCTTTGGCTCTGTCCGGTGCCCCACCAAAAGGTGGCTTACACACAGCTCACGGTGGTGGTGGCTACTGGTAAAGCCAGCAAAACAGAAAAGGGAGAACAAGCCTGGTTTTTCAATGACAGCCCGAGCCCTAAGCTAGCACTGGACTTCTGGTCTTCCTTCTGCCTGAGATAGGTCACTCCCTCCTTGCCTAAGTAAGTACATGTCTGCTCTTCTGGTACCTTCAATCAAACAAAATCCTAATTTACAGGTAAGGTCTGTTGGTACGGTGTAACTGATGGCCTTACTTTAACGAGGTCCCATGACTATAAAATCTTCTGGCTACAGATGAGATTGAGAGAACACTCCTGAGAGAAATGCCAGGATACCCCAGGAGTGAGATTCTGCTAAGACATTCACTGTATGTGAGTTCTGGATAAAGGTGCAGATAGAAAAGCTCAGGGGTAGGCAGCACTGCAGTCCCCAGACCCAGATGTGCTGCCTGACCTTGACAACAACTCGCCTACACCTCAGAATTCTTTTGTAAGGTAACACTAAAAAAAAAAAAAGCGAGGTCCTGATTTTTTTATATTAACCTCCTCTTTGGAGGTACCTTATTAGCTCAGTTAAGCATGTGCCTTCAGCTCAGGTCATGATCCCCACATCAGGGTCCTAGCTTGGCAGGGAGCCTGCTTCTTCCTCTCCCTCTGCCTGCTACTCCTCCTGCCTATGCTCTCTCTCTCTCTCAAATAAATATATAAAACCTATAAAATTTAAAAATTTAAAAAATAAACCTCCTCTTTTGATTATAAAAGTAAAATGTTCTTGATGCACCTGGGTGACTCAGTCAGTTAAGCATCCAACTCCTCATTTCGGCTCAGGTCATGATCTCAGGATCCTGGGATCAAGGCACAGGTCAGGCTCCACCCTCAATGGGGATCCTGCTTGAGATTCTCTCTCTCCCTCTGTCTCTGCCCCTCCCCCCACTCACACACACTGTCTCTGTCTCTCTCAAAATAAATAAAATCTTTCAAAAAATAAGTAAAATATTCTCATTTCAGGAAATTTGGAAAACACAGAAGCATACAAGGAAAAAAAGTTTTTTAAAATGCTACATACAGGGGCGCCTAGGTGGCTCAGTCGTTAAGCATCTGCCTTCAGCTCGGGTCATGATCCCGGAGTCCTGGGATCGAGCCCCACATCGGGCTCCCGGCTCAGCAGGAAGCCTGCTTTTCCCTCTCCCACTCCCCCTGCTTGTGTTCCCTCTCTCACTGTCTCTCTCTCACTGTCAAATAAATGAATAAAAATCTTAAAAAAAAAAAAACCCTACATACAAAGAGTATCACCATTATCTTCTTGGGCTATTTCCTGGCTTCTAAAAATAACCATGATCATCTACATGCCAGGGAGACACTGTGCTAAGCGTTCCACTCTTACTATACAACAACTGTGAGGAACTTGCTATGATTTCATTCTCATTTTACAAATGAGAAAACAAGAAGTTCAGTCAGACCGATCACCTTGCCCAGAGCCCCAGGCCAAGGCACAGAACTGGAACCCATGAGATCTGATTCCGATGTCCCCTTCTTTAAGCAGTTGCTACTCAAACGTCCAGGATGCAGGACTGCGTGACTGAGCTTATGGGGCACATCCCTTGGGCATCCTCCCTTTTAAACCCACAGCCTGTCATGAACATGTTCTCATGACATTAAAACACTTACACTGTACAAATATTTCACAGTTTGACTATTTCTCTGATGTCAGACATTAAGTAGTTCTCAGTTCTTTGCTATCATAAACAATATTCCAAATGAATAACTATCCATCTACCTCTGCATTGCAGGCAATTTCTTGAGATTCTTAAAAAAAAAAAAAGATACACTCAGTCAGTCAATGGAGTTGAAGACAAATTGTGTGTTTGCTTGTCTGTTTCGCAGCTACTTCTAGAGCGGACAGACAATGGAAAAGTAGACATGAAATATTCAGCACATATGTGAAATTCTAACCATATACACCTAAATCTTCCCTCTCCTTAAGATCCACTAGTTGCTGAGGGAGGACCCCTCACTGGCCTCACTGTCTCGTACTCGAAGCTGTCTGTACTTGTGCTCTTTCCATGACCATATTGAAAAGAAAATGAAAGTACTCATTTTAATAATTAATCGTGAGAAAAGAATCACTCAAAGACCAACATGCCTCTAAAAACTTTTCTATTTGGTTGAGAAAAATCCTAAACAAGGAAAAAAAATTAAAATCAGTTCACTGCAACTGACGGCCTGTGTTGACAATCTAGGATATGAGCCCCTTCAAGCCTGCACAGCATAGCCCTTCTTTGCACTGAAATCCAAACAAGACTGATTGACCTTCTACCGCAAAAAGGGAATCAGAACACCATGGGAGCTGTGATGCACACTGAAGGAGATCATGGGTGTCAAATACTTAGATTCATGCCTGGGATGTTGTTATGTGCTCTGTAAATCACTGTTAGCTCTAACTATTCCTGTTTCTGGAAGACAAGGTACAGGATGCTGAGCTACATCATGGGTATGGGAGTCTGCTTGTCTCCCTACAGACCCCTGTCGTCAGCAGCTCCAACCTTCCAGACCTTACCGAGCCCATCACACTTGCTTGCCATGAATAATCCTCCACAGCAGCGTGGTGCTTACTGCTGCCTCCACCTCTTCCCTGGAGTGCTTTCTCCCTCTCCGCTGGGGTAGTACAGAGGGCATGGGCTCAGCAGTCAGACCTGAGTCTGAATTCTGACTTCACCATTTTTTAGCCATGTGGTCTTGGGCAGGTGACTTAGACTCCTCCAACCTCAGTTTCATCACATGTAAAATGGAAGGCTACAGTCCCATTCACCCAGGGCATTCTTGAAAGGATGACAGCGAATGGGTATGGTGCACCTAACACACTACTTTCTGGCACAGGGAGGGAGCCCCTGGCAAAGGGCAGCTCCCACCTTCAGAAGTGATCCAGCCTCATTTCCTCTAGGAAGTTCTCACTTGTCATGTCTTAAACTACAGACTGCATAGCACATTCTATTGAGAAGTCATGGGTACACTGCCTTGCATGTGCTACTTCATGTAGACAGATCTTATCTTTCCAATTAAATTTCTGCAAGGCAAGAACTGTATCTTATTCTATGTAGCAGCCCAGAAATGGCAATGAAATTCTAAACTGATAATCTTAAGACGAATCAGAGCAGTTGGAAGTGGCTCCTGTGAACACGGTGTTAAAAAGAATTCTGGGCCTACATTCCGGGTCACCGGAGAAACCCAGGCTCAGGAGGGGTATCTGTTGTGGGCACAGACTGACAGAGTGGTGGCATGTGACAATTATCTACTATCGCTGCAGGATGCACGAAGTCCCAAGTTAAGCAAACTCAGCTCCACGAGTGCAGGGGTGGGGCGAGGGTGAAAGTGGAGGCAGGGGCAGGACACTGACCTGCGTAGCTCCGCCCCGTACTCATGTTGGTCGGCAGCAACGTCCATTTGTCAGTGATGGGATTGTAGTATTCCACCGAAGCCAAGTTGCAGGATCCGTCGTCCCCTCCAACCACATACAGGAGCCCATTCACTGCGCAGACTCCTGGGAAGCAGAGGCCATAGGAGACATTATAGCAGGAGCCATGAGGGGATCAGAATGGATGGGAAACAAGCATGGAGAGCCTGGGAGGCACTCCTCCTCCTCTTCAAGGTGACCCAGTAAACCGGCTCATAGGTCTGATTTTGCTCAGTGGGAGACCATGTCAACAATATCCACTGGGCACTGAGGATCCCCCATTTCTAAGAAAGTCTCTTCTCTGACCAGGGAGCTCTCACTGCTACATGCTCCCAGGGATATTCCTGGCCCCTGACCCTATAAATACTTAATGCGTTATGGGTACGGGCCCCTCTCTACTGGAGCATGTGGACTTCCCACATGCAGACTGAGCTATATGCTCACGGAATCTCACACACTACTCCTACTCTGCTTTTAGGTTTGCTCTGGTAAACACTGGGATAGCCATCCTTTTGTGCCTAGTGGTTGTATCTGGGATGCCTCCACATGACTTAGATCTAAACCCACATGCAGCCCCCAGGGACAAGGCATTCCTCCCACCTGATCTCACAGAGAGCTGGTGTGAGGGCAAAGTTTCATGCTACAGGGGCCAAGTGTAGGAAAACATTATTTTGCTCATCAAGAGTTTACAAGGCCTTGGTCTAATATGCTATGTCTTCTTTCAAAATCACATGAGGGGGTTGATGATATTCAAAAAACAATAATTGTCAGTACTGATGAAGATCATCTCAGATCCTGATGAGAAGATAAAATGTACTGCTTTCCTGGATAGTACTGGAAGCAAATATGCTCCCTCTGGCTTAAGAATTTCACTGTTGGGAGAGGGTGGTGGGGTTACATTATATGTTTAAATAAAAAAAGCTTAAATAAAAAAAAAAAGAATTTCACTCCTGGACTTAAATTCTAAAGAAATAATTTGAGATGTGTGCACTGATTAGCCATAGGACCATTTATAATAACAAAAGCATTATTGGTAGAAAAATGGAAATAATCTAAAAGCCCAATAGGAGATGAGATATTTAAATTGTGATACAGCCATTTAAAATATCATGTGAGTCTATTTCACGTTATAAAAAGACTGTCGCAAAACATTGTAAAGTGGATTAGAAAAGCAGGTTGTAGAACAGCACTGAGTAGGATTCCACTTTTGCTATAAAAAATAGAAATATCTTTATGTGAACATATACATATATACTCATTCACATCAAAACTTAATTCTTGGATTTTTGATACACTAGCTCTCTTGGGCGTTCTGTAATCCCTCGCTCATGGGCCTTAAGGCCAAATGCCAAGTTATATCATAGCAGGCTCAAGCACTGGGCAAATTAATAAACTCCCTTCTGTTTACACTTTCAACATGTGACCTACAAATGAGTTTAGCAAACAGGTAACTTGAGTATAAAGGAAAAAAATCTGCCTGAAAGTCACCTGTTTGCCTTTCCAGCCTGGGAAGCTAACCTAAGCCAACACTTTCCTAGAGTAAAGAGGCATAAAATAAGTCATACCAACATAGGACATGATCCACAAGATAAAGCTGTTAAAGCAAAGAGTTTAATAGGGAGGTCAGGCTCCCAGAACAAAAATCTAAACACTCTAAGATAGATCATTCCCACAGGAAGCAAACAGGGAGGAGACAGAGAGATAGGAGGTACAGAGCGAGGAATATGGGAAGTGCTCCCACTGGACAATGAATTAGGGCCCTGGCAACCTGTAGGAAGGAGATAGGTTTCAGGTGGGAAGTGAGAGGTTCTCAGAGCCAGGTACAGGCAAAGAACAGAACCAAGTGTCACTGGCCATGCCCACACAGCCCCGTGCCTAGCTACCCAACAAAGCCAGTGGGCTAGGGGCTTTGATGGAGTCTGTGTCCTAGAGTATACAGTGAAAGTCGCCAGCCCCTTGCATCTAAGCAGGTGGACCCTGTGGCTAGCGGTTGTGTTCCCCAGCTCTCCCTTCTGCTAGCCCAGCACCTATCTGGCGAATGGATACTCCTGTTTGAGGTACAAGCTTGGGCCAGGTTCTGTCCCTCTGCCTGTCTCTTACAGCTACTGTTTGCACCCACACCCGCAAAGGCAGAAGGAGAGAGCAGTCTCATTACCTGCATTACGCCGGCACATATTCATATCTGCCACCTGCTTCCAGGTGTTTGTTCCAGGATCATAAACTTCAACGCTCTTCCTCACCAGGGGCCCGTCGTGCCCGCCTGTGGCATACAGCTGGCCACTGAGCACCCCAACCCCTGAAAAGCAGAGCACAGCATCCCAACCTCTGGCTGGCAACCGCGACCGGAAACCAGGAGGCCTGGCATCCGGTCCTGGGCAGCTGTCATCAGCAGGATGGCCTGGGGGAGTGCTGCTTTGTTCCCCCAGACCTCAGTGCCCTCATCTGTAAAACACACAGAATGACACCCTGCCTTGCCTAAGCCTGTCAACCTGAGAATCCCCTACAGATAAAGCAAAAATCACTCCGTGGCTATTTTAAGGAATGTAAATATACATATATATGTAACATATATGTATGTATGTGGTATAAAATGGGGAGGGGAGAGTTCATATGCAAAGAAAAATAGAAAAAAGGGAAAAAAAGACTGAAAGACACCCTCTGAAACTTCAGGAGTAGTTATTTCCAGAGGGTCAAAGTTGGCCTCCCTTTGGGCTATCTGTGTGGCCACGTTTTCCTACAATGCTGTTTCACTCGGATTCCACAGCCTTCTATTATACTGGTTGTGGAGAAAGACTGCAACTAGGAAACGAGATGCGCAGCAGCTGTGGTGACGTCATTACCACGCAGACTGCCCCACCTGGAAGCAGGACCCGTTCTTTCTGCCACATGCTCTCCTCTGAGTTTGCAGAGAGGAGAGCAGCATTCCACACGCCCCATGCGGAGAAGCCATAGCTGAGTCCTAGAGTGGCATCAAGGACAGGCTTTAGAATAACCGTTTAAGGAGCACCTGGGTGGCTCAGTGGTTGGGTGTCTGTCTTCAGCTCGGGTCATGATCCTGGGGTCCTGGGATTGAGCCCTGCACTGGGATCCCTGCTCAGCAGGAAGCCTGCTTCTCCCTCTCCCACTTCCCCTGTCTGTGTTCCTTCCGGCTCTCGCTATCTCTCTGTCAAATAAATAAATAAATTTTTTTTAAAAAGACAAAAAAAGAATAACCTTTTAAAATCTTTCCATGCAAGTCACGGGAATAAAAGCCAGCAGGCAGGTGGGTGGCACAGGATACCCGAAAGAGCAACTGACCTGGAGGCCAGGACTCGTGGGGTCTGGACTGGAGTCTTTAACTTGCCCTTTCTGGGCCTCAGTTCTCCCACCTGCAAAGCGAGGGAGCTGGACTGCACGGGGAGCTCCAGGGGCCCACAGACCACCCCGCCCCACAACAGGCTGCATCTCGATCGGGTGGGCAGATGTTGAAAAGAGTGATTCCAGGGCCTCCCTCCTGGAGACCCTGGCTGGGAATCAGAATAAGGACACCGGGTGACTGGGATGGGCAGCCAAGCGTGAGACCCGAGCCCTCGATTTCTAGGATGTAAGCTTCCCAGGGTCAAGGACCCTATCTGTCTTACCGCATCTGTTTCCCTGTGCCTGGGGGTACTAGGTTTATTGTTTGATACTAGGTTTATTGTTTGAATGACACAATACGTAAAATCCCACCTAGCAATGATGTGGCCGTGCTAGCGGTTCCTCACAGTTACCCAAAACTAACAGCAGATGGTGGTGTTGTATCAACAATGGCTAGCTAACAGACCCGGGTTTAAGACCCTACAGTGTGCTCCAAAGTAGCCTCATCTGCCCCTCTTCCGTGCTCAGTGAGACCTAGCTCAGCCTGGCTCCCAGAGATGAACTCTTTACCCCCCAACCATCTGCTAGCATGGCTCATGTTCTACTGAAGAAGCAAGCAGCGTCCCAGGCCCTGGGGGCCCCTCCTGCCCTTCTGTAGCCTCTTGCACAAATGTTCACACAGAGGTCTCCCAGACCCCAAGCCACAGCAGCTCCTGGCCCTTCAAAGGCCCAGAGGCAGCCAGAGGCCTCAGTCTTTGAGTCTTCGGCCACCAAAAAACACCCACCATCACAAGTATGTGGGTTCTCCACTCCAGAGGTACGGCTTTCCCAAATCTTTAGGGACACAAAGCACAAAATGAAAGCTGATCCGGGAGCCTGATGCCAGGGCTCTGACAGTAAGGTGAATAGAGAGTCCACCTCTAGGAGAAAGAACATCCCCTAAACTGAGTTTACCCAGGGACACAGGCAGGAGAGATGCCACTGTCGAGGGCTGCTAGCCCAGGTAAAAGTTCAGAGCAGCTCAAGAAAGTTCCACACAGCAATAACCCCTGGGCAGCCTCGAGAGACAGAGAGGTCCGCCTCCAGAAGCAGATCTAAGGCAGATGAGGGAGGTCGGGAGCTCCACATGGGGCTGCCCCTCCACGCTTTCTGCTTGAGATGTTCCTAGAAGCAGCCCCCTATCTCGGGGCTGCCCCACTCCTCCAGAGCTGTCCCTACATCCTTCAGCTTTGAACTTGATCTCACACCTAAAGTCACAGATTCCTAGGAGGTACCAAGACAACTCTACCAAGCCTCTATACACCACAATTACCAAAAGAGCTCTATGAAGGGAGGGGAGGCATGAGATGTGTGAATTGCACTGGCCCCTAAGGAATGTCTACTCCAACCCACTCATTTCACATCTGAGGAAATGGAGGCCAGAAAGGGGGAAGGGACATGCCCAAGGTCACAAAGCAAGTTCGAGCAGACTCAGCACTAAAGCACAGGTGTTCTGACTTCCAGGCATTTGCTTCACGTTCTACTCAGGAAGGGCCAACTGGTCAGAATCAGCAGAAACAAGCCCACTAAAAATAGCACTCCAAACACAAATGCTTCTTAAATGGGTCCATACACCGTTTTTTCTTCTCTAACCAGTGAGCACACAAAGGTTTTTGAATAATATTAAAACGGCATAACTTTTAAGGACTGCTGAGGAAGTGGTCACATGTTTGGTACTATAAAGTGAGATCACAACTTGATCTTCAAAAATACAAAAGAGAGGGGCGCCTGGGTGGCTCAGTGGGTTAAAGCCTCTGCCTTCGGCTCAGGTCATGATCTCAGGGTCCTGGGATGGAGTCCCACATTGGGATCTCTGCTCAGCAGGGAGCCTGCTTCTCTCTCTCTCTCTCTCTGCCTGCCTCTCTGCCTACTTGTGATCTCTCTCTGTCAAATAAATAAACAAAATATTTAAAAAAAAAGAAAAAGAAAGGCCTTGAAGGCATTATACTCAGTGAAGTAAGTCCGACAAAGAAAATATCATATGATCTTCATTTATGAGTGGTCTCAAAAAAAAAAAAAAAAACAAAGCTCACAGTCTAGAGAACAGACTGGGAAGGGAAGAGAAGATAAGGTAGACTGTGCACCTGCTGGGACCCAGACCCGCCTGAGAGCAGACCAGACAAGGCCTGCGCCCCGAGCCTCCCCACCCTACCCTACCCACCCCATACCTGCGCCACTGCGGCGCGTGCTCATGTCCGCCACATACGTCCACTCATTGGTTGCCGGGTTGTACTGCTCCACGGTACTCAGGCACTGGCGGGAAGCCCCATCGTAACCCCCGACAGCATACAGCTTCCCTGGAACAGAGGCAGTGGTTGAAACTCCATCTTTAACCCATGAGGGCCCCTCTACTTCCATCAGAATCCAGGGCCCCTTTACTCCGGACGGACCACAAACCAGACTAAGCCTGCTTCACATCTCTGCCTTTTACTTCCTCGTGAGCTGTGAGGCTCCCTGAAGCAGTACTGAGCATCTTTCTAAATAAGCACCCTAAATACCCACCCCTGCAAAGCTATGGCCTGGCTCGAAAGGGACTTGGCCTACTCTTGCTAGCATGCTACATGAGACCTCCAGAGTAAGGGGACAAAGACACAGAAAGCTAGAGGGCCCCAGCTCCAGGCAGGCAGTTTGACTTTCTGGCTGAAGGTTCACAACAACAGACAAAACAAAGATGGGAAAATATTCTTCAGTGAGAACTCAAAGCCTGTCTTCACCATCAGTTGTGTGCTCCGTACACCATGCCACAAATGGAGCATGTAGGTGGAGTGCTCTGTGTGCACTCTGGGCCGGGATGGCTGGAATTCATCTACCTCCTCTCTTGTGATCTTGGACCCATGCACAAGATCCCTGAAGCACCACTACCCACTTTTAAAATAAACATACCATAAGCTGCTACCCCAAAGCATCATTTCTGCCTGGGGCTGGGTGTGAGGCTGGACAAAGGGCAAGAAATTGGCATTAGAGTTCTCCCAGAGCAGAGATTGAAATATGGTAGGTCTCCTATCTCTCCCTCCCTCTCTCCCGCTCTCCATGTGTTGGGGTGAGGGTAGGGGAAGTCCTACCGCACCTGTGGGCACAGAGCGATGGGGAATGAGAGAGTAATGACAAAGATCTTAAACCCTAGCTGTAGACTAAATAACCACCACCTGATGCAAATGTACTTAATAGTTACTAATTAAAAGAGGGGTTTTTTTTGGTCACTATGTGCTATATTAAGGGAAAGATAACAAAAGTACAACTATTATTTGGAAATCTGCAATTCTTTTAAGTTAGAAAGAGGCTCAAAACCGTGCTGTACCATCACGACTATTGCTGTATCATATGTAAAATTATTTCTTCCTCTATCATTGAGGCTGGTTTTGTTTTCTGCCCCTTTCCAGTGGACCTTCTAAAAGAAAGGGATACCTCCTTCCCAGTTCTGCCCTCACCTGAACCAGAAGAAAAATGCCTGATCCAGAGGCTCTCCCAGGGTCCAGGCTGTTTCTACGACGTGTGCTGGCCAGGACACAACCACAGCCCACCCAGCTGCCCACCGCTCACCAAAGCCCAAGTCACTTGGGGCCAGGGGGAGGAAGGCCTGCGGTATAGAGGAGATGAAAAGCTCCCGAGGACAACCCCAGAGTCACTGAGACTGGGCAGCCGCAGTAGGAGACAGGAGAGGGAGGAGAGTACTGTGACAACGTGGAGAGCTGTATCTACAAGGCCACAGGCAAGCAGAGGGCCTGTGAAACCCTCCTCATCAGAGCTGTGAGGACGACCCTCTGCTGCCCCAGGTAAACCCTAGACAAAAAGCTTCAAAGTCAGTTTGGACAAGATCAACACGTTGCCAGGCTGCCCTCTGTGTCAACAGGCACACAACAAAACAGTACTCCCTCCACACACACAATGTGCTCTGAGGAGCCCTTGTCAAGGGGAGTATTTCAAAGCACTATCATGGAAGCAACTTCTCAAACCCCCACCAACCATCTCAACCTTGTGTCAGCTGAAAAAATACCCTCTCAAGGTTTCTCCTTGAGTCTATTAACAGGGACTTGCTATTTTTAACCCCTACTCTATTGTTTGATATTCCTGGCTAAGGAACAAGGGGGGAAATGGGAAGGTGGCTAGACAAAGCACTTACATTTGGCAGACAGATCAATTTCTGTTCCACCAGGAGGATGGATGAGATTGCAAAAATATAATTTATCTTGAGAGGAGGACAAAATCCTTGTGCTCCCCAAGATGACTTATTTAGTATGCTAGGGTGGTGTACTTTTAAATGGAAACTTATGTAATACTGGTACAAACCAAGATACGCAGTTAGAGAAAAGAATATTTCTGCTAATGTCTAATCACTGCATATTACACTCTCCCCAAAGCAAGTACGTATGCTCCTGGGGGTGAACATGAGAGAGAGAGGGAGACAGAGAGAGAGAGAGAATGTCTGCATGCAAGTCTAAATGCACAGATATTCCAGCTAAATTCCCTCTTTCAGGACAAGCTAACAAATCAGTGTTGTCCTACAAAGGATAACATTTTAGTCCAAATCATGCTCTATGCTTTAATACACTAAATTCACATGTATTTATAAAACTCCCTATTAGCATTGGCTAATGGTCTGAAAGAGTGTAGCATAATGGAAAAAGCATTGATCTGGGAGTCAGAAGACCCGGGCTCAAGGACTGGCTGTGCTCTTGACTAATGGGCCCATCACATGCCCCCCTCTGACACTCCATTGCCCTATGTTGAGAATGGAGAACATCTAAGCTCCACCTATCTCCTTCAAAAGGATTTGGGGAACAAAATGTGCATATAAAAGAGTGCATTATAGACTACAGAGCCCTGTCTAACTGTGCCCCGGACCTCATCCCTCTCACCCGCCTCACCCACACAACCTTCCTGATGATAGCAAGACTCCACCACCCACCTGACCTGCAGTGACAGTAATCAGACCTGGGAAGAAATGCCCACCCTACTCAAAGCTCTGTTAATGTGTTAATGGTCAACAGAGGCAGAGGAGGACAAAATTAAACAAAATGAATTCTTGCCCCCACCCCTATATACTCCTAGGTTATATGCTGACTCTAGATTCCTCAACCTATGACAGAACCATTGACAAGCAGCCTAAGGGACAGCCCCGCGTTTCCCCTTAGGCTCCTCTTACTCTTCCCAGCACAGCTGGCCACCTGCCAGCCTTGAGCCCATAACTGCAGCTCTCTGCACCTCAAACTTCCCCACCTGTTCCATCAAGATGGTAGTACCTGCCTCAGAGCTCTGATGGGAGGATCAGAGCCAGGGCACTGGGACCTGACCCGGGGGCTAGGGCATGGATGGGCCACCACCCCCTGCCATTCCTTACCCTCCACGACACCCACACCCACGCTGCTCCGCCGTGTGTTCATTGGGGCCACGAAGAACCACTCGTTGGTCTTGTAACTGTAGGCTTCCACGGACGCTAGGCCTGGGAGACAAGAGACTCGTGAGATTTCTACAGTGCGAGGCATCACCCAGTGTGCCAAAGTGAGGCTTGGGAAAGGGTCAGAAACCTGAGTGTGTGGCTAAGCACCATGTCTCCTTCGCATGTGGGCTGGGGCACCTCCCTGCAGCACATCTACAGTGAGTCTACCTGAGATGTCCACTGAGGTCTGACTGAGGGTGGGTCAAGAGAGGACACAGGGGTACAACACAACTGCCCTGTGAATGTAAACTGTTTCACCTACAGAACGGAGGGAAAATCTGAGCTTGCCTCACTGAACACCTTCTTTTGCCTCCTCTTCCTCCACACTAGAAGCTGGAAAGCTCAACACTTACCTTCACAGACCCCCTAAAGGGATGACCCAGTCAATGAAGCCCAAGTAGAAGTCTCATGGGCATTTCTGAAATAGCCTTTGTTTTTCTGATACAAGTGCCAACATCAACCTGCTTTCTGCTACCTGGAATACAAATGTAGCTGGATGGAGCTGTAACGGCCACCTTCTGATCAGGTAGGTACAGCCAAGGAATGCTCAAAGAGCTTGGCCCCAATATTCTTGAGCAAGCAGATGAAGTGAGCAACTGCCAACTTCCAGACTCCCTGTCTCGTGGGTAAAACAGTATCTCTCAATTGTTTCAGCCACAGTTTAGTGAGGTTTCCTACTTGCAGCTGAGAGCAATTTCCAAAGGAAACAATCCACTCACTTTTTTTCTCTTTATTACTGAGGTCCTACCCACCAGAGGCAGCCCCTGGAGGGGCTACACACCCTGGAATTTTATGAGTGAGGCAAAGAGAAGACTGGGAAAGACTTTACCAAGTGGTAAAGACACAAATGAAAATTCACAGAAGTCAAAAAATATTGTTTTTGGGGCACCTGGGTGGCTCAGTGGGTTAAAGCCTCTGCCTTCGGCTCAGGTTATGATCTCAGGGTCCTGGGATCGAGCCCCACATCAGGCTCTCTGCTTGGCAGGGAGCCTGCTTCCCCCTCTCTCTCTCTCTGCCTGCCTCTCTGCCTACTTGTGATCTGTCTATCAAATAAATAAATGAAATCTTTAAAGCAAACAAAAAAAATTGTTTTCCACATCCCTGGGGGGGATTTCAGTGTAACAGAGTTAGTGTCCACAGAGACTTTCACCTGGAGGTACAGGAGAGATGAGATAATTTCTCCAAGTCTATGTCTATTTGTAGTTTCTGATTTGAACTCTAAAGCGACCTAGAAGCCAGGAGCAAGGGGACACTCCTGTGGTGGCACAGCCAGGCAAAGCTTTGTAGGGCAGTAAAAGGGCAATGGACAAAGATGGAAGGGCCTGGGACAGGCCTCTACCATGGCTGAAACCCAGCTCCCTTGTGCGTCCAGCAGAGGCTTCAGACAGTCCTGAGATGCCCTGAAGCTGAGTATGTTCTCTTTCTAAGTCTTGTCTTGAAAAAAAGGGTTCTCAAACAATAGAGAGGAGAAAAGGACCTCTTCTAAGTGCAGGATCCTTCCCAGAGTCTTAGAAATGATAGCATGTGGGCAGTTATGTATTCTGTGTAGGAAGGCCTGGTTCTGGCAAGCGAGGTAGATGAGGCAGAAGGAGTATGCTACTGAAGAAGGAGCTATGGATGGACAAAAGGTTGGCCCAAGAACTGTCTGAGCAAACCAGGGCTGCACTGAGGGCATGTTCCAGGCTGGGAAGAGTGGGGGCCACATCCCAGACCTACCAGTACTGCCATCAAAGCCCCCCACAGCGTAGAGGAGGTCATTGAGCACGGCCGCACCCAGAGTGCTCCGTCGCTCCTGCATGCTGGCGATGGACGTCCACTGATCCTTCACGCCATCATACACATCCACTGTCCGCACGCGCAGTGAGCCGTTAAACCCGCCCACAGCATACACGTGACCAGCCATGAACACCACACCTGAGGCACAGGAAACCAAGACAACGAGGTCATCTCAGGTGGCCGATCATTCATGTGGTGACACTGAGTGACAATGGGGGAGCCAGACGGTCCCATGAATAAGTCACCACAGACAGTGATCTCTAACTTCACAGAACCGGAAGTCATCATGGGGCTCACTGGATTTCTATTCATATACGTTTTTCCAGTGTTGTGTGATTCAAGCAAATACTTGACCTGGCATGAAGTCCCTACACATATAAGAACCGATCCCAGAAGGGGCAGCCAGAAATTGGGCAAGTGGAGAAGGAAGAGGAAGAGAGTCTGTAATGCACAGATGTTTGTGGAAACGAGAAGCAAGGGAGGATTTCCGGCAGTAAGCAGAGACAAGCTGGGGAAAGGCAGGCTTAGAGATGACAGATGGTGCCACTCACCTGCTCTGCATCTCCTGGAGGGAAGCTCAGCAATCTGATCCCACCGGTCCTCTTCGAAGTCATAGCATTCCACGCTGCGGATCGCCTTGGGGGCCTGGCCACCAACCACAATCATGACCTCCAGAAAGACAAACAGACATTAGCTGGGTCTCCCCAGCTAATGGATATTTGTGTGATCAATCCCTGGTCCTTGCACATGCCAACTGCCCGGGGTCCATGAGTGACCTGACACACCACCTTACAGAGTTACATACATGGAGATGCTACCCCCAAATCACCAACAAACAGGACAATTCAAGAAAAGTCTGCAAGGACATCTTGCCACAGAAACACCATCATGAGGTCTACACTTCCTACATACCTATGCTCTGGGCTATAGGGGCACGATAGGGCTGGTGGTCCGTGTAGACACTCAGGGCATGATCTACAATCTTGCTGACCTCAAGAATTTGGGCTAGGGGGATGAAATTTTGTACCAAAACAAAATATTCCAAAATGTATATCAAAACTTGAATCTGTTTTGGAATACAATACAGAATTTGGTATGTTTTTAAGAAAAAATTACTTCAGAAGTATTTCTGAATACACAGACTACAGGGAGCACTTATGCATTAAAGTTTGGGGCAAAACTGTGAAAGACGGCTTTGGAGAAGTGACCCCAAAAATGTATGTAACTGATGATTCTCTGAAAAATAATGCTAGCAATACTGTTCCCACAAGGATGATAGTAGCTAACACTGCCGGTCACCATGTGACGTGTTATCACTTACGTGTCACCATAACCCTGTGAGGGAGAGATTATCCATATTGGCAGATGAGGAAATTAAAGCTCAGAGAACACAAGTAAATTGCCCAAGGTCACAGAGCAGAGAGCGGCATAACAGAGACCAAAAACCAAGTCTACCTGACTTGAAGGTGAAGGCAGCCCCATCCCTCTCCTGCTCTAGAGACAGGGTCCCCACAAAGACGGCTCACTACACCCATGTTTTTCAAACTGCAGGTCACATTTCATGAGTGGGTCATGAAATGAATTTTATGCCTTGCAACCAGCATACTTTTCATAGAGCAGCACAGAAAATACAATAAGGGTGTTACTTCATGAAACATTTGCTGGGGTTATACACACATGTAGGTGTCTCCTGGATAACAATTTAAACATAATTCTTATTGTAGGGTATCGTCAGAAAAGAAAGAATGAAAACCACCTCTGCACCTATATAAAAGAACGATAGGGGCACCTGGGTGGCTCAGTGGGTTAAAGCCTCTGCCTTCGGCTCAGGTCATGATCCCAGGGTCCTGGGATCCTGGGATCCTCTCAGCTCAGCCGGGAGCCTGCTTTCCCCTCTCTCTCTCTGCCTGCCTCTCTGCCTACTTGTGATCTCTGTCTTTCAAATAAATAAATAAAATCTTTTAAAAAAAATAAAAGAACGATAGCATTTAACTGTGGTATCCCTGTTGCTGTGACTTTTGTCTCACGTTATTCATCAATAAATAACAAAGTAGCCAAATTAACAACAGTGTACACATTTTAATAAACTTGTGCAAATTCACGGTTGTCCCCATAAGGACGTCACGCTCACTGGCATTCCAAGATGACTTCTTATGTCGCAAGAAAGGGGTGGAAATCACAGGCAGCCCATCAGCAGGAGCCTCAGGATGTTCTCATTACCTGTAGCTTGTATTATTTACTCCGATGGTTCTCAGGCTTCAGTGTGCATCAGAATCACCTCGCAGGTGGTAAAGACACAAATTACCAGGCCCCTGCCAGAGGTGCTGATTCAGCAGGTCTGGAGTGGAACAGAGAATGGGCATCCCTAACAAGTTCCTGGTTGAGGCTGATGTTGCTGTTCAAGATTCATACTTTGATAACTACTGATTTCGCCCTTGGACTGCAGGGATTTGCTCATGTTCCATAAATAATTTCTGCCATTATGAATGACCATGGTACTTTTACTTCTCCACAACAAATGTTTGGGGAGAGCAATATCTATGTGAGTTCACAGGAGTACATGCCTCAGGTGACCAGCATCTACCCCAGGAGGCAGAACTAGGGCCAACAACTACTGCTCATCCATCATTTATGCCCTAAGATTTGAGAACCAGGTTCACGCACTGCCCACATGAGTAGTCACAGCCATCTTTGGTCAAATGTGGGTATCCAATGTTCAAAAACTCAGAAGTCAGTTCTGACTTCTGGAACATTCCAAAGGATCCCAGGACAAGCAGTCCAAGCTTAGAGCTACTGCCACTGTTTCTGGAAATAAACATTCCACATTTGGCTCCCCGTGACGCAGCTCAAAGGGTCTGCTGTCCTGTGTCAGGAGTGGCCTTTTCAGAGAAAAGCTGAATTCGACACTACTTCCTTTCTGTAATCCTTTGCTTAGACAAGCATCCATGAACAGTTTGAGGGGGATGTTAATGGACACAGCCCCTTGACAAACTCAGACAATGCCCACCCTACTCCTCCAGGGCCCAGGGATTTGCCGCACATTCTTAAACATGCCTCAAATGTGCACTGTCCTGGTTTTGAGTTGGTAATGCTAAAATGAAGGCACAATACTGTAATGATTTTCTATGGTATCTGGTTTTGGGGACTAAGTAAGAACAAAACTAGGTTCTAGTCTTTTTCTGCAATGACCTCAGGCACTCCACAGCCTCTGTCCCCTCTCCATGAAACATCCTTCCCCCTGTCTGGATCCCTCTGTTCTAACACACGCTTGTCTTTCAGGTCTTAGTTGGCCAAGTGTCTCCAAGAGGACCTCTCTGCTCTCACATCTGAGTTACTGTCCCTTCTCTGAGGTCACACATACCCTCGGTTCTCTCATTAAAACTGCCCCACAGGGGCAGCTGGGTGGCTCAGTGGGTTAAAGCCTCTGCCTTTGGCTCAGGTCATGATCCTAGGGTTCTGGGATCGAGCCCCGCATTGGGCTCTCTGCTTGGTGGGCAGCCTGCTTCCCCCTCCCTCTCTGTCTACTTGTGATCTCTCTCTCTCTCTGTCAAATAGATAAAATAAATAAAATCTTTTAAAAAACAAAATAAAACTTCCCCACATTGTGTTGTAACTGCCTGGCTACTTGTCTCCCTGGCGAGATGGTGAGCCTTGCCAGGACAGAAAGTGTATCTGCCCCAGTCACCAAGATAATCTTAGGGCTTAACAGTGCCAGGTAAAAGTAGGACTCAGATATTTGGAATAAGGAACAAATGAATGATTAGTAGCATATGCAAAAAGCCAAACAAAAAAATACAGAGTTAAGTGGAAGAAAATACAAGTCCAGAATGTCACTTTCTGGGGTTAGGATAGATTGGACACCAGATTACAATTCTGGAGACAGAATTTGAGAGGAAAAAAATACATAAAATGAGAAAAAGAGAACTTTTCCCATCTATTCATTCAACCACCAGAAGAAAGATTGCTTATTCTTTGTACAAGTTAACAGGCTTCTTCTGTAAGTAAAATTTTAAAAAATAAAGTTTTAAAAAATAAAATGAAATAAAATAAAATAAACAAAGCTTTCAAGGAACCTCACCATGTCCCAGAAACCATCTTATGATAGAGGAGTATGGAAGTATAGTCATACCAGAGAAAATCCAGTACTCATCTCTGAGAATTTTCAGTCACACAGAAACAGTATTATACAAATGCAAACACTTCAATGGTAAGGTAAAACCTGAGTAGAAAGACAAAAGTAAACAGAACAAGGGTTTGAAAATAAACTTGCTTTGGCGCTCATAAAGGCACTGTTGAGACATGGCTTTTAATGTTCAAAACATGCACAATAATCTGGGAAGAGTAATTATGAGATTTTGTGGGGTAGGACCACTGGTTTCTGAGGGTGTGGAGGTAGCTCAAGGCAGGGGGAGGAGATGGTATATTTTCTGCTTCTTTCACAGGCCTAAGAAATACAATTTCTATGGCAGGCCTTGCAAGAAGCCATCACACGTAGAAAACTATACTCGCTGTGTAATTGTGCAGAGTAAAAGAAATAAATTTCCTATCTTGAATACTAACAGATAGCTGTTTCCATAGACACCTGATCTTAGCAACCAATTAGACAAAAAGGAGTACTCCCTCAAGTCTACATGCATGACATCTCTGAAATTATAAACCTCTAGCTACTTAGGAAGACCATAAGATGTCAGGGCATGAAGACACTTAGACACATTCTCTCCTGCAAGCCATCATTTTACATTTCTAGAAAAACTCAGGCCCAGGATGTTTCACAGGCATATTTCTTTCTTTTCCCCCATACCCTTAAGTCCCAATTTACTAAAAACTTGTAATGCCAATAATGGAAACTACTGAATCTGATCAGCTTAATGATTGCTACTTTTAACAGGTGTCCTTTACGGTAACTCTGAGTAAGAACTACCAGGTATCATACTGGCATCACAATAAAGAACTGGTTCTGGGATAACAGTTATGTTAGACCAAACATAATTTACTCCTGTTCAAGAACTGCAGTGTACTTGGCAGTCTGGCAGCACACCACAGGGTCCTAACCCAAGTCTCAAGAGCTATGGTGTTGAAAGCTGCAGAAGCTCTGGTAGATGGAGAACTCCGATTGACAGACCACAGGTGAGCCAGACTCAACCATGGGTGGCAAGGCTGTTGGACAAGCCCCAAGGGAAACACTCTCATTTTGGAAAGTCAAATGGCCATTTATTGTAGGGAGCTTAGTGAGACCATGGAAAGACCACCTGATTCCTTAGGAAGGAAATTTCACTCCCAGCCTAACAAGGTGGTTTTAAAATAAATATATAAGTCTATCTCCCTCCATGGAGGATTTAAACTCCAGCACTGTGCCTAGGGAATCGAAGGCATGTGAGTCACAGTATAATGACCACTCTGTGTAAGAGCCATGAGGTCCTCGGTACCCGAGACCAGTCAGGGACATAGGAGAACGGAGCAGAGCTTTCTGGCTCACCTGTCAGTCATGACCCTAACTTCTGAGTCATTAGACTCTTCACTATGGTGAGAGGAATGAGCTGGGCTCTGTAAACTTTTTTTCATCAGGCAAGAGTAGAGGGTGTGTCCAAACTCTCTTCCATGACCGGTGAGCTGGGCAGAAGGCAGGCCCAGCCAGTCGGTCCCTCGGGCCAGGGCAGGAAGCGAGAGTCTCTCTTACCCTGGTGCGTGGGGCCGCAGGGCTAACACCAATTCATCCGAAGGAGCATGTCGAGGTTGAGGCAGAAGACTTGTCCCAGCAGGTTCCTGAGCAACAGGTGCTCGAGGCAAGAACTGACAGCCAAAGTGCAGAGACAGTGGAAGGTGGAGAACCAGCAATGTGAGAGCCAGACCCAGGGAGGGAAGGAGGAGTGGGAATATGGACTTGGGAGTCAGACACATCTGGGCTCAGCTATCAGCCCAGTCACCACACAGCTGTATGACCATGGGCAAGACATTTAATTTTGCCAAACCCACTTTCATTACCTGTATTATCAGGATAAAAGCATGTTTATCTCGTGGGTGTCAGGAGTCTTCAAGGACACCAAGCACATGGCACAGAGCTCACACTAAATGTTAGCTTCTATTATTCAGTCGACACCAGCATCATGACTATTGTTTAAAGCAGTTGTTAAAATACAGACTCCCCATAAGTGGTAGAAGAAGACACTTATGACCTGTAACCAGCCGAGTGAGTACCACTAATTCCAGGGTGATCATGGGGCTTTTTCAGGACCCCAGGGTGTTTTCCAGGTGTGCCCTGGGTCCATCTGAAGGATCACAATAGAAGAGGAGCAGTGCCCACCCAGGGGCCTGGCCCTGCTGAGAAGTCACCCTTCCCAGCCTGCCAGGAGCTGTGTTTCCAATGCCATCTATTGAAAGCAGGACAGCCCAGCTCAGGAGGAAGCAGCCTACCTCTGGCCCAAACGGCTTTTCAGTGTCATTTTTAAAGAGCTGAATAGAGATGTCACTTGAACTGAAATGACAGTGAAAAGTGCCAGGCTCAGTACATCTCCAAAGGTTCATTTGCATCTTGCTGGGACCTCATTTCTCTGCAGCCATCTGTGGAAGAGGGTAACGTAGGAGTGTTTTGAGAGACTGGGAGACAGCCTCTGGTTGTCCATGGCAACCCAGGCTCAGGGAAGTGCTGGGTGGTGAATGTGTGGGAGCCCAGATGACGCTATTAGCTGTTCCAGTTTGAATGTGTCAGTATGATCTGTGCATATATGGCTCAGGAAAAAACACTCTCATTAGCCCCTACAGCCATCTCCAGGCAGAGTCCTATTTCTTTCAGGGAGCAGGCTTGGCTGGCGAGTAGGTTCGCTGCTGAGAATTGCTCAAGACAGTTCAAATCTTTCTCCACTGCTGCTGTGTTTCTCAAAGTGTGCTCTGTCAGAAAACCTATCAGGATTGAATTCATGAAAGCCCAAACTACTAGCCTGCCCTTCCAATTCCTCTGACTGTTCCTTCAACTAGTCCAATTATCTCCCTACTTCTCTTCCTCTACTTATTTGGAGATAGATTGATAGATATACATACACATACATACATATACATATATATATATTTATATTTATATATTTTTTAAAGTAAGCTCCACACCCAGCATGGAGCTTGAATTCATGGGGCTTGAACTCATGCCCTGAGATCAAGACCTGACCCGAGATCAAAAGTCAGACCCGTACTTGATAAAGCCGCCCAGGTGCCCCACCCACACATATTTCTACTTTACTTTCTCATGGGACTTCTTAAAAGTCCCCAGAAGGCAGGAATTGAGTTTCTTTCCACACAGTACCCAGAAAAAATGCTTTTGCAAAATATGGAGGCAATATAATAGAAAAGCTCAACCTACATGGTCTGGAGTCAATCCTTCTGGGTTCTAATGTCAGCTCAGCTATTTACCAGCTGTGCTTCAAAGGTATGTAACAAATTATCTGACACCCCTCCACTTGGGACATGGAACTTACTCCTCCCTTCCATTGAGGGTGGGCTGGACTTATGGACTTGCACCCAGCAGACAAAATACAGCAAATACAATGTCCCATCACTTAGAGAACAGGTATTAAGAGACTACAGCTTCTGTCTTGGGCTGGCTCTCTGCCTGGCCTCCTGTAGAATCTCTCACCCTGAGGGAAACCAGTTTCCATGTTGTGAGCACACTCAGGCAGCTTATGGAGAGGCCCAAAAGGTAGGGAAAGAAGGCCTATAAGCAAGCCCAACAGTGAACTCAAAATCAGGTCCTCCCACCTCACAACCCCAAACAAGCCTTGAGATGACCACAGTCCTAGCTAAGAGCTCAACTCCAACTTTACAAGAGGCCCTGAACCAGGATGACCCAACAGAGCCAGTCTGGGACTCCTGCCCATGGAAACTGTGAGATAACAAACACTAAATGCATTAAGCCACCAAAGTTAGGGTAATTTGTAATGCAGATATACATAACTAATACATAATGAGTAGGTGACATAACCCAAGATCCAATTTCCACATGTGCAGAATGGGGATAATTATATTTACGAAAATCCTGAGATAATAAATGGACATCACTTAGCCCAGGGACTGACACATTCTGAGGGCTCACATTTGGGAGATTATCATCATTATCTGCTGTTATCATCATTATGGAGTTAGTATTGTGTAGTGGTCAAAAAGTACAGGCTTTGCAGACCTGGATCCGAGTCTTCACAGGGCCACTTAGCTGTGGAGCCCTGGGCAAGTCATTCCATCCCACTTGAATCTCCAACATGGAGTTTCTTCCAACATTAGAACTTCCAGAGTTGTTATGAGGATAAAATAATGTATATAAAGTGCTTTGTCTAAAACATAAGGAAATCCTATTTAAATGATCCTAAAATTATCCTTGGGTGATAAGGACAGTAACCCAAGGAAGGAACAGAGCACCAAGTACAACTTACTCTAAGTGGTCACCCAAGGTGGTGAGCTAGCCCTCTTCTCCTGCAATCATGTAAACCAGTTTCTGGATGTTCACTCTCATAGACATCCCTTTGACCTTGGAGATTGCTCAAGCGTCAGCTCAAGCAGAAAGCTTTCTCTAAGCCCTTACCCTTCTCCACGTGCCCTGAGTGTCCTGCCCGTACCTCCACTGTGGCACTTACATGGTCCACTCTAATTGTCCTCTGATGTCTGTCTCCCTTCCCCTGAGTCTGGAGCACTGTGGGAAGGAACCAGTTCTCATGAGGTTCTGTGACTCTATCACCAAGCCCAGCGCCTGGCAATCAGTGACTTCTCAATGGAAGTATGGTGATTGAGTGAATTAATAAATTAATAAGTTAATGCATGCATGATAGTTTATTACTTTACTGAGGGCACTATTGTTTTTTTCATCTAAATGCTTCACCACCTAACTCCCCAGGAATAACAACCGGATTCATTTGATAGTGGACCTATGGGCTGAGCCAAATGTCCTAGGGTCAGTCTACATTAGTGATCAAAGGGGAATATGAAGTAGGGGATAAATACATGTTTTTGCATGCACTCCATGCAAAAACATGTATGAATACTGACAGGATTAGAAAACAACTAGGGGTGATAGAAAAGGTTGGTAATAAATCTCTATGAGGTTATTTCTTCTTTAGAATTACATCTCTTGGGGCACCTGGGTGGCTCAGTTGTTAAACATCTAACTCTTGGTTTGGTCTCAGGTCGTGATCTCAGGGTCATGGGATCAAGTCCCGAGTTGGGCTCTCTACTCAGCATGGAGTCTGCTTGAGATTCTTTCCCTCTCCTTCTGCCCCTCCCCCACTCATTCTCTCTGTCTCTCTCACTCTCTCTAATAAATAAATAAAATCTTAAAATAAAAAGAAAAAATAAATAAAAAATTTAAAATATCTCTTTCAGGGCTCCTGTCTAGATCAGCTGGTAAGGCATGCAACTTTTAATCTCAGGGTTGTAAGTCTGAGCCCCACATTGGGTGTAGAGTTTACTTCAAAATAAAATCTTAAAAAAAAAAGTTGTCATGCATGAAAGAGATATATATGTATATACATCTCTTTCATTCATGAAAACTTTAACTAATGCCCACCCTGTGCCAGATTCCAGGCTATGTACCAAGGACAGAGATGAGTAACACCTGTCATTATGAAACGTATAGTTTAGTGAAGCAGGTAACACCCTAGAAGAGAACCCTGAATACCTCCCTGAAGTGTCAGCCCAGGGCACATGGTCACCTTCTGGAACTACTGCCCCTGCTTTTCAGAAAACAATGAAGCCATCACCAACCTGACCTCCCCTCCATTAAATGTCTTTCTCATCAACTGTATTTCTACATAGTAGCAATAAACCATTAGAAACTAGACTTTGAAAGAAAACATTTATAAGAGCCTCAAAAACTGTGAAATACTTAGGAATAAATCTAACAAAAAACCTGCAAGATCCATGTACTGAGAACTAAAAATGTTGCTAAGAGAAATTAAAGAACACAAAAATAAATGGAGATATACACTGTGATTGCGGATCAGAAGATTAGTACAGCAGATCCCCCCAACTTATCCACGGCTTTGCTTTGTACCGTTTCAGTTACCCATGAACAACCTTGATCCAGAAGCAGATGATCCTCCTTCAGACACATGGTCTGAAGGTCAATAGCAGCCTACATCATTCACCTCACTTCATCTCACCTCATAGGTATTTTGTCATCTCTCATCATCACAAGAAAAAGGGTGAGTCAGTACAATAAGATATTTTGAGAGAAAGAAGCCACGTATATATGTAACTTTTATTACAGTGTATTGTTATGATTGCTCTATTTTATCCCTAATTATTGCTACTAATCTCTTACTGTGCTCGATAAATAAATTAAAGTTTATCTGAGGTATTCATGTATAGGAAGAAAATAATATGTATATGGTTCAGTACTATCCACTATCCATGGTTTCAGCCATCCACTGGGTGTCTTGGAATATATCCTCCCAGGACAAGAGGGGACTACTGTATTGTTAATATGTGAATTCCCCCCAAATGATCCTAAAAATTTAACACAATCCCTATCCAAGCCTTTTTTATAGAATAGGCAAGTTGATTCTAAAAGATAAATGAACATGCAAAGTACCTAGAATAGGAAAAACAACTCTGAATAATAAAACTGGAGGACTCACACTACCTTATCTCAAGGCTTACTATAAAGCTGGTAATCAAAGCAACATGGTATTGGTATAAATACCAATAAATAAATTGGTATATTGGCAAATAGATAAAAGAAGAGTATCCAGATATAGACCAATACATATGCAATCAATTATTTACAACAAAGGTACCAAATCCACTCAATGGAGAAAGGAGAATCTTTCTAGTAAATGCTGTGGGAAAAAACTGGACATTCAAATACAAAATAAATGATACTTGACCCTTACATCACACACCACATTACAAATAAATCTCAAAATGGATCATAGACCCAGTGTAAAACCTAAAATTTTAAAAAGAATAGTACAAAAACCTTGGTGATCTTAGATTATGCCAAGATTTTTTTTTATATAAAACACAAAATATATCAATCATAACAGAAAAAAAATTGACAAAATTTAAAACTTCTGCTCTCCCAAAGATACTTTTAAGAAAATAAAAAGACAAGATACAGGTTGGGAAAAAATATTTGCAAAATACAATTTTGCTAACAGACTTACATCCACAATATACAAAGGACTCTTAGAAATCAGTAAGAATAAAATAACCCAATTTTTTAAAAGGGAAGAAAATTTGAACAGACTTCACCAGAGAAGATACAGAGACAGCAAATAAGCACATGAAAAGATGTTCAACATCATTAGTCATTAGAGAAATGTAAATTAAAACCACACTGAGATACCACCACATCCCTACTACAGTGGCAAAATTTTTTAAAAATAGGTAATACAAGTAGTGGTAAGGCTGTGGAGTACCTGGAACTTTTATACATTGCTAATGGGAATACATAAAGGTACAGCTGTCTCGAAAAACAGTTTAGCAATTTCTTATAAGGTTAAACATATACTTACCATACAACCCAGCAATCCTATTCCTAGGTATTTACCCAAGAGAAATTAAAACATAAGTCCACACAGGGATCTGTAAGTGAATGTTCAAAAAGCTTTATTTTTAATAGCCAAAAATGGACACCCAAATGTCCCTCAACAGGTGAAATGGATAAACAAATTATGGTACGTCCATACAATGGGATATTACTCAGCAATGAAAAGGAATGAACTCTTTATACATGCAACAACACAGATGAACCTCAAAAGCATTATGCTAAAAGAAAGAAGGCAAGCTCAAAAGGCTACATATGACATGATTTCATTTATATAACAACCTAGCAAAGACAAAGCTGTAAGGACAGAAATCAGATCAGTAGTTGCCAAGGCCTAGGGGTAGAAGAAGGGGCTTGACTATAAAGCAGCATAAGGGAACTTTTTGTGCAGTACTTAAAATATTCTGCATTTTGATTAGGATGGTAATTAAATAATGATAGACATTTGCCAAAATTCAGCATATTGTATCCCTAAAAAGAGTGAATTTTATTGTGTATAAATTATACCTTAATAAAACTGAAATTACAAGAAAATAATCTGGGATATTGATAATGGGGAAAACTATGCATGTGTAGGGGCAGAAGATATATGGGAAATCTCTAGACCTGGCCCTCAATTTTGGTATGAACTTAAAACTGCTCTAAAAATATAAAGTCTTACTTTGAAAATAAAAGGTAGTAAATGTATTGGAAATGCATCTCTTCATGAGATGAATGGGATGTTACAGGGTTCAATTAAAGGAGATTTTGATATTAAAAAAATAAAAGAAAAGGATCTTTTTCATCTGCCACCAAGACCTGAAAACCCGTCCCTGGGAGGCAATCTGTATAAGAGAAAAAGAACAGACTTTGGAGTGGAAGAGATCTTGGCTTAAACCCCAGCTCTGCACTTACCAGCTGTGTAACTGGGCAAGTCACTTAACCTGTCTGAGTAAACTTAGTAAAGTAGGGATATGAAGAGCAATGTCCTAATATTATAATGATTTAATAAGATAATGTACCACCTGATAATACTCAAAGTGATAGTTTCCCTCAGCATACCCCACTCCTCAAACCCACAGTGGGGATCTCCTCATAATTTAAGTGCCCCAACAATGGTGATAGAGTACAGTTTGAGAAGGAGATTGGACAACATAATCCTAAACCATTCAAGGATTAAAGTCGGGGGGACAGGGACGCCTGGGTGGCTCAGTTGGTTAAGCGGCTGCCTTCGGCTCAGGTCATGATCCCAGCGTCCTGGGATCGAGTCCCACATCGGGCTCCTTGCTCAGCAGGGAGCCTGCTTCTCCCTCTGCCTCTGCCTGCCTCTCTGTCTGCCTGTGCTCACTCTCTCTCTCTAACTAATAAATAAATAAAATCTTTTAAAAAAATTAATTAAAAAAAAAAGTCGGGGGGACAATGGGGCAAGGAGCAGTGATGTCTTTTTTTAAAAATCCCTTCAACAGATTCATTCACAAGAAGTCTTGGTTCTGGTTGCCTGCAGAAGTCTATGTGTCTTAGAATCTAAATATTTTCATTCTGAAAAGAGTGTTTCCTAAGGAGTAGAGATGACAGAGGGACAACTGTGGCCTCCTGAAAGAGGGATGGGTGTTTCACGACCACAGATTCATGACCTGGAATGGGAGGGGTAGTCTCAGCAGGTTGAGTGGGGACTCAAGCACAAACCTGGCTTTGATTTTTAAAACAGTCTTCTTACAGTTATGTGTGGTAAAAGCTATATGTGGAGTCTAGAAAAGGAAAGGTCACTAGGTATGGTCTCCACACAGAGAAACTGGGCCAGCTCTGCACCATTTCCTTAGCTTCAGAACCCACTTCCCAGGAAAAGATGTCAGTAACCTGATATAAGAGAAGAACCTTCTTTTCCAAAGAAAAAAGTCACAAAGACAGGCAACAATGCTAGCCAAGAACCTGGCACAGAAGAAGCCTCCTCCACAAGGAATAACACTGAACCTCAGAATCAGTATTCTCAAGATGCCAATATTCAAGCTTGTGGAAATTTAGGTCCTAATAAAGGTGGTATTCAGACTAATGGGGGAGGGAGGGAGATTAGTCAATAAAATAACTTTGGGGCAAATGGCTCATCATTTGTCATACAGATAAAGCTGGATTCTTACCCTCACTCCTTACACTAAAATAAATTCTAAGTGCATCAAAGATTTGAATGTAAAACAGAAATCATTAAAGTACTTGTAGAAAACATGGGAGTCTTTTTTTTTTTAATCTCAGAGGAGAGAAAACATTTCTAAGCAGACTATAAAACCTAAGCTCTAAAGAAAAAGACCAATTTGACTACTTAAAACTGGTTTTGGGAATTCAAAAAAAATGTTTTAAGTAAGTCTAGAGGCAAAATATAAACTAAGAAAAAAATATTGGAAATACATACCAAAGGCCTAACCTCTTCAAAATAAAAAGAGCTCTTAAAAACCATTCATAAAAAATATATAGTCCAATATAAAAACAGGCAAAGGACACCATGAAAATTCTCCCAAAAAGAAATACAGAGGCCATAATCATAGGAAGCCTAGATCAGTCTCACTCACAATGAAAGAAATGCAAACTAAAACAAGATGCCATCTTTTAAAGGACATTTGACATAGAAATGTTTATTTTTTTTTAAGATTTTATTTATTTATTTGTTAGAGAGAGAGAGAGAGAGAGCACAGGCAGACAGAGGCAGAGGGAGAAGCAGGCTCCCTGCCAAGCAAGGAGCCCGATGTGGGACTCTATCCCAGGACACTGGGATCATGACCTGTGCCGAAGGCAGCTGCTTAACCAACTGAGCCACCCAGGCGTCCCTGACATAGAAATGTTTATAAGATTAAAAAAAAAATGGAGATTTTTAAAAGGCCCACCCGCAGAGGGCAGTTAAATAAATTATGGCACATAAATATAATTAAATATCATGTACCTATTATAATTTAAATACTGATTTCCACCCATACTGATAACAATGAAAACAGTCTGTTGAGTAGGAGATAAACAATGATCTCAATTTGTGGATCAAGATTCCATTTACCTAAAAGGGTACAGTTCTATCCATTTATGAATAGACGCACAAAGATACATCTGGAAGAAAACTCACCAAGGGAGCAGCAGTGATTGTCCCTGGGTGGACAAGTTACAGGTGATTTTTACTGTATGTCAAAAATGCAGTACCTTTTTAACAGTCTACAATGAGCATATATTTCTATAATTGAAGTTATTTTCATTTAGAAAATATGGGGTAGTTTCAATGCAATACTTCAGTAAAATAAAACCAAAGTATCAACATGCAATAAGGCAAATGGCCAGCAGGACCCAGGCCCTTGCCCTGCGGCTGCCCCTTCTGACCTGCACAAGGCAGCAGGAAGCAGACAGGTAGGTATGTATGTAGGCTCAGGTTTACAAAGATGAAGCCAGGTGCAGGATGGTATGGGTTCACAGAACAGGTTTGGAGGGAGAGAAAGACCCAGTTCAAACCCAGGGTCTACTATAGTGGCTGTGTGGACCTGGAGCAAGTCACTTCATCATCAGGAAACCTCCAATTTCCTCTGTGTAGAGTTAGGATCCCTGCCTCCCCCAGGCAGGGCTGTTGGGAGGATTACAAAAGATACGTGTGTGAGACCCTCAGCTTACTGCCTGACACAGAAGCAGCCCTCAGGAAAGGTTAGCAGCCTGCCTTCTTACCTGGGATATATATATAACCTTCGTTCACATCACACTCACTAAATTCTCCATGACCCGGAGTCACAGAGCAGTGGAGAGAGGCATGACAGATAGAAAATCCAAACATCTGGTCTTGGACAACATGCTCCTCTAGCACTTTGAAAACCTTTCTGGAAGCGGCCTGCAAGGAGTGTGGTGGCCAGCCACAAAGAGGAGGAAGAGGAGGAGGAGGAGGACAAAGCGAAGGCCTAAACATTTCCCTGGGGCTGCCTGCTGTGCAGTCGATGAGTCACTCCAATCTGCTCCCCTTTCCTCCTGGGGTGGCTGGGACCTGTCCTGAACTGTCAGGACGTTAGGCTCCTAGGTAGCCTACTGGAATGCCAAACTGGAAAGGCCTTAGAAACCATCTAGTGCAGGGGCTTTCATGCTGCAGATGAAGGACAGGAGAACCAGAGAGGGGAAGGGCCTTGCAAGGAACAGAAGCAGCCAGTACACATCTATCGGCCCTATGTGTTCGGGGCTCAGCAGTGAAAGAAAAAACCTGACTAGAACTATTCCAATGCAAATAACGTCCTAGAAAGAGGACTGGTAGGACCATCACTAGGAGCCACCCAGCCACTCCTCTGCTCCCAAAAGAAACAGAACCTAGACCAAAGAGAGAGGTGAGAGGAAAGATCTCCGAGTTATTCAAAACTCCCTGGTGACTCTAGAGGTTACCTGGAAATTCTTAGGAAAGGAAGACCATGGAAAAGAGAAGTACCAGCAGCTTCAAAAGGAACCAGCAGACTCCATCTCTTAAGTCATAAATGAAACCAAGAAGCAGGGCAGCCATGGGTGAGGAAAGACTTGGAGGCAGGAGCAGGCCACTTGCCCAGAACAGGCAGCTGCAGTGCCCGGCAGCTGGCACTGGCTGGGCTGGGGCTTACCTTGGGCAGGCTGACTGGAGTCCTGGGCTTGGTCCTTGGGTTCTTAATCAAGAGCCTCTGATCCTGAGGGAGCAGATGGTATTTCATGGCCTCGATGAGGAAGTCCTTACAGGTGTTGTTATTCTTTATCAAAGCTTCTTCTTCAACGGTCTGGAGGTAACAACCCACAGGTAAGCCAGGAGCAGAGCTCAGCCTCATTCCCCAATCTGACCCCCCTCCCCTGGGCTGAGTCATTCCTATATTCTCACACTCTTTTACCCCCCTACCACCTCATCTCAGACCCCAGAAGGAAGATCACAGACCTACAACTGAGTGCCTACCTCCTGTATTTCAAGAGCACAGTGGAGTAAGTGGTTAAGTTCTGGCATCAAACAGACAGGGATATAACCTCACTGGCTGGGTCTGTCTGGTATGTTAGTTTGTAGGCTTTAATGGAATTATGAAAAACAAAGACAATTAGCTGTCCTGAAGGCTTCATCCCACATTTCTCCTGTTTAAGTGCCTTACAATGTTTAGGGCAAACAGTCAGACATCTGAGAGGATAGGGAGGGAAAGAGGAAGAGGGCAGGATCCCTCAGCCAACCTTTGGAGGCATGGAGTCAAACAATGTGAGAGTCAAGAAGAGTTCATATCCATTTTCTTACAGTGAAAGCCTCAGGGACAAAATGGCCAACAAGGTGCTCTATAACAGAGTGGTGATATCAGAGCAGAAAGAATGTCCTGCACAGAAATCCCACCTACTGACTGCATCTTGGACCCTATCTACGCTGGAACTATGGCTTTGTCACATACCACAGAGCTATTGGCCTAAACAGATGCTCAGCAAGTTTAAGTCAAAATATCTCATGACCAAGACCAAGGGTGAAACAATGTTGGTGCTCTGACCCTCAAACCTCTGTCCTTTGGCCTAGGTCAGATTATCGTGTGGTGTATATGTAAGGGGTAGTGTGGTCTTTGGAGGTCACCTCAACATTTTCTTTGCTGGAGTATTTAGGAGCTAACAGAAGAGATGAGTTTCATTCAAGAGCTAACAAAGATGGAATGTCTCCTGGTTGGATAGCCCAGTGCTACACTCTGGGAAGAAAAAGGTAAACAAGACAAGGGTTCTGACTCTGAGGCATTCAAGTTCAGTCAGAGAAGGAGGGGCCTCCCCACCTCAGTCACCTCAGCCCTCAAGCTAGTCACGCACAAGGCGTGACTAGCCTCACTGGTAACTCGGAACGAAAATATGGCCAGGCCATCACCTGCCCAGCAGCACTGGAGCTGGCAGGAAATGAAGGACTGGCATGATAGAGCCTCTGTCAGCACTGGGCACCTCTTTCACCAGAAATGATCCTCAGGAACACTCCATTTTGGGGGAAGTTTTCCCCAACTCGCCCTATTCCCACTGAGGGACTGACCCAGATTGAGACAAATGATAAGCTTTTAGGGTCAGTTAAAACAAATTTAAAAGGGTGAGGGAGTATCTCTTTTCTTTTTAAGATTTTATTTATTCGAGAGAGAGGGAGAGAGAAAAAGAGAGAGAACATGAACAAGTGGAAGAGCAGAACAGGAGGGAGAGGGACAAGCAGACTCCCCACTCAGTATGGAGCCTGACAGAGGGATCAGTCCCACAACCCTGAGATCATGACCTGAGCAGAAACCAAGAGTCGGAAACTCAACTGACTGAACCACCCACGTGCCTCCGAGAGAAGATACCTTCCAAAGCTTGGATAGAAGGTGAAATGCATAAACAGCGGGGCACCTGGGTGGCTCAGTGGGTTAAGCGTCTGCCTTTGGCTCAGATCATGATCTCAGGGCCCTGGGATCAAGCCCCACATCGGGCTCTCTGCTCAGTGGGGAGCCGGCTTCCCCCTCTCTCTCTGCCTGACTCTCTGCCTACTTGTGATCTCTCTCTGTCAAATAAATAAAATCTTAAAAAAAAAAAAAAAAGAAACTCATAAACAGCTACTTCTCCCAAAGAATGCATTCAGCTTGAATGAAAATATCCTCCAGAAAGTTAATGCTTCACCATATAGAGTTTCAATTTGGGTTGACAAGAAAGTTTTAAGAATGGATATAGTGATGGTTGTACAGCATGACAAATACAATTAGTACATTGAATTTACACTTTAAAATGGTCAAAATGATGAAGCATATATATATATATATACATATATATGTATATCACAATTTTTAAGTTTTTATATGTAACATGTTACACACTTCTACATATCTAAATATTTCAAAATATTTAGTAAAACCTAATAAGTGTTAGTGGATAAAAACAAACAAACAAAAACACCTTCCCCAGAAATCAGTGTTGGTGTAGGTCTGCCCAGGGCTCTCCCTGTGTCCTCCCCCACCAAGACTGACCACCTGAAGCAGGTTATACTAGCCTGAAGTTTCAAGTCAAATGAGTGTTAAAGAAACATCTTTTTCCAGAGGTGTTCTAAAAAGAGTACTTTGGAAAGGTGGGGGTGGGGAGAGAGTCGCACACAACAGTGCTCATGCCCATTGTTTCTGACTCCCTTCTTCTCCAGATCTAAAGCCTACTTTGCCATCATAACCTAAAAACTATTTTCTAGTATCTTTAAGTTTCAGTGGTAGACAGATGGAGGTCATGACCAAGGGTTTCTAATGTCTCTTCAGTTTTCCCTGGAACTCAGGTCCACAGATAACCCTTCCTGTGGAAGTGATGCTGTGCTGGAGGCCAGACATCTACCTCTGCCTCTGGTCAGTTTCCCACAAGACAGGAAGTTTGATTCTGACCCTGGGAGCTCAGGACAGTTCAGTCCCTCTGCTTAGGGAACCTTTCCTACAGGAAGGAGATGCTGCCACCAGAGGGCAGTGGTACCATCCAACCTGTAAAACACAGGGCCCATAGAAGGACTAGCTGGCTAGTGTATGCCTCAGCACCTGGAATAGGACGGAGGTTCAGAGATTCAGAGGACATCTCACTGACCCATTAGACCTATGGTCAACAGGGTCCCAGGATGATTTTACAAGCGTTTGTGAGGATACCCTACTCTCCCACTACTCCCATTAGCATCCATGATCATCACGTTGGTAGACATATCAGCTAGCATTCACTCACAGTGTTGCAGTCTTCCCGTGGATTATCTCATTCTATCCCCAAACAATCCTATAAGGGCAGGTGCTATTTTTACCAGATGAGAAGACTGAGATTGAGAAAGGTTGAGCGCTTGCCCAGTGTTAGATGCCTGGGAAGTGACAGAGCTAGGCCACTGAGTTGCTAAATTAGATCTCTCTTATCCTTGCTTCACACCTTCCATTCCTTCCAGAAACTTCTTGGAAACAGATGAGGGTTGGCCTACTGCTTTGGTGTTTTGTTTTGCTCATATATTTAAGTTTCATCCTCTGCCCACTTACAAGATTATCTAAAGCCAATAGATCAAAAGAACAGAGAGTATTAAAGGTGACAGCCTTCCTGTGAAAGGCAGGGGCTTCTGGGTCAACAGATGTGGATTTGAATCCTGACCCTGCCTTCTTCTGCCAAATAATTCTCAGCCTCCATAAACCTCAAGGCCCAGATCTATAAAAAGAGGGTTATTTAACTTTGTCTCACAGGGTTGTTACAAGGATTAAATATGTGACACCACAGGGCACCCCCCCATAATTCTTCATTTTTCTTTCCTTCTGCAGAGGAAGTAGAAGCAATATGTATCCCAGGCACCTGTGAGGAGCTGATTTTTGCAGTCCCAAACTGGGTTCCAAGATGCCTACCATGAAGGTAAAGAGAACACAGCAACATGGAAATGACCCTTCTTGCTTAGGTCCCCTACAGTAAAAGTGGCTGACTTCCAGAGAACATTTCTTATGCCCAGCTCCATGCTAAACACCTGACTTGCATATTTACAACTCCTTTGGTCCTCACAACAGTCCTGCACCATTCTTGAATAATATCCCTAATATAATATAATATTTATATTATATAAATTATATAATTAAATATAATATAATTATATAATTATAATATATAATATATTTATATTATATAATTTATATATTATAATTTATATATAAATTATATAGTTTGTTTATATATAACTATAATCATATAATTTATATAA